>JAYMSF010000229.1:0-18506 GCA_036897335.1 Silene vulgaris | reverse complement strand
CAAATAAGGAAATAGGGAGAGTATTGTGAATAGATGAAAAAGGAAATAGGGAGAGTTATTTAGAATAGGAGGGAGTATAACTTATAACACCTCGCAAAAGATGTCCTGCTGTTTTCCTATTTCTCTATGTGAGCCGACAAGGTTTTCTTGCTGTCATATACTTGTTTATAACATCAGTGAAGATATAGTAACAAGAAATGGGCCTCAAGAGATAAACACTACCATCTGTGGCAGGCCACGAGCTGAAGCAGCAATATCAATGTAGCTTTCCATGCCTGGAATAGTCTGCCGATCATATAAGTAGAAACACGTGAAAAGATAGTCAATGATGATGATTACAGCATCACAGAAACATATAGCACAAGAGCATCAAGAAGTGTCTATAGGACATACTCTACAGAATTCAAAACATTGTAAATTTGCGTGAGAAAAGTACGGAAGGAAAGTGATTTCAGACAAATGCCAATGATTTTTATCCAAGCAAACACAGACTTCAAACGTTTTACTGGATCTATTCGTTTGATGCCAATGCAAGCCTATTTATGCCTTTTTATTTTCCAGATAGCTCTCTCATCTTCCAATCAGATAAAGGAATCTAATCTACAAATACAAAAGGGAGTTCTATCGCATGAGTCGTTATATAATAGAGACTAATTAACAGTCTATCTTTTTTACCTACAAAAAACTCCTCAAAAGAAGGGAATTTAAGTTACATGCTCTTAACTTCATTGCCTAGAAAATAGAAACTTCCATCTAAGGGATCACTTAATCAAACGTACTAATCAGAGGACAGTTTACATTAGAAACTTAAACAAAAATTAAGTACTGAACTATTATTCAATAGGGAAAAGTACAGTTAATAGAAGAAGGTGAGCATAAGAGAGTAATTAAAGAGCTTAGCTATCACAAAGTGATCTTGGGCTTTTAACACCACAAACATCTAGTTTAGTCAAAATAAATAAGTTTATAGTAATACACTATCTATTACCCTTCACAATTTGCAAGGCCCCAGTGTCTAAAGATAGAACTCTATCTTCTTATTATTCTGTCATTCTAGTTTACATTTTATATGCATTTAACTGTTTTAAGCTTTCTATTCTACTCTACATCTTGGGCATTTAACACCACAAACATTTTATGTTCTACTCTACATTTTATGCAATTTGAGTAGGACAACCGCCGACAACCCCATTTTGTTTTGTGACTGAGGCCTTGTTTGGATACCAAAAAATGGAGGGGAGGGAAAGCGAGGGAGAAAGAGGGAAGGGAAAGGAAAGGAAGGGAAGGGGAGGGAGAATGGGGAACAGAGTTGTCCTTCCAAATCTTTTCTATGTTGAAGGGAAAATAATTTGGCTTGGAGGAGGAAAATGGATGATCCCTCCAAATCCCTCCACCTCCACATTGCTATCCAAATCCCTCCCCTCCCTTTCCCTTCAAACCCACCAATCCATGAGGGTCTACTGTTGTGGTAGTGGGTAGAGGCGTAGAGCATAGGGGTGTTCATGGTTAACCGGACCGAAAAATTAAAAAACTCATATTTTTAAGGTCCAATTAACCAAACCGAAAAGTAAATCCAGTTCGGTGAACCGAACCAGTTCTTCTAAGCCTGAAACTATTCGATTTCGGTTCACACTTGTAAAAATTCGGTGAACGGAACTGAACCTAAAATTTAAGGACCGTTAAAATCTTGGGTTTGTCCAAGATAAAATGAGATGAAAAACCCATGAAAAACCCTAACTTATCTCCTTGTTCATCAGTTATCCCTCGGTCCCTCTCACAATACTCATATTTCCCTGATGCTCATCTCACCCACACCTCACAAACTCCGGCCTCCGATCTCCTTGTTGCTGTCATTTCGCCCTTCCTGCTGCCGCATCCGCCACCCTCTGGCACCCTCCATCAAGTGTCTGTTTTCTTTTTCGTTCTTCCTTGCCCGCTGATGGATTCCGCCGTCAACCATCCTCCGGCCATTCAGCGCGCTATTGGGCCACACCTTAATTGCAAAGTTTGATTGGTTCCGTTTACACAACCGATGATCGATCTGAGCAGTTATTGAAGTGGGCAACTCAAATGTTGTTTGCCTTCAAATATATCAGGCTAATAACTTCAAAGTATGTAAATAAATATCATCGTTTAGAAATTTCGATGAAAAAGGGCAAACGAATGCACTTGTTTTTAAATGCACATTACATTTGTTGTATCACTTTATCTTTTTTGTTCTCAAATCCATAGATGTTTGTACAAATGAATGGAAAATTAGGTATTCTGTGTTGTTATAGCAATAATATAGCCGAGGGTGTCTTTGCGAAAACGGTACTAGGAGAATCAGTTCAACCGGGTAACCGAACCGTGAAAAAACAATAAAAATGGTTCGGTGACGGTTCAGCATTTACTCAAACCAGTAAACCGGTTTATTTTTCCAGATCGGTTCATCGAACCGAAAATGAACACCCCTAATAGAGAATGAAGGCATAAAAACAATTAAGGAATAAGCTAACAGTGCACACATAGAAATAGAGCTGATCAAAAATGAAAGTGCAGAAGAGCTTTAGAGATAGAAAATAAACTAACTAAAGGTGAACTCACTTGAACCAGTGATGGGTTGAATAAAACATCAGGAGTCTTGAACCTGTCAGCTCCAATCTCAATTGTTCTGGGGCATTATTTACAACTAATTAGAATGACCGACAATTGCTATTTACCAAAAGGATCGAAGGGAGTATGCAATTTAGAAAGAAAGTAATGTACAAGAGATAGTATTAGAAATATTGCCATGTGGGCGCTATGTATTGAAAATAACGTAGCACTGTATCAGTGTTCATGTAATGTATAAGAGACTTTTTCCCATGCTCAGAAGTAATTTGGAAAAGAGAACGCAAAGTTTAACCAACATTATTTCTCTTTCGTGTTTTAAAACTCCAGGTTCCTGGTTTTAACTTTGTTAATCGGACTAGCTGATGCATGTGACAACTTTTCTGAATGTAAGAGTGCACAGAGTAAAAGACGAGTTTATACTACAACATTTTCAGAATGGTGGGGTAGGGGTCGGACGTATGTGATGCCACCTAGAGCTAATAAACATTTAGACGTTTTCGGATGACCAGTGATGAAAATGTTGTCGAGAATCACATTGACTGACAGCTCTTTCACAATTAGAGGAAGAGAAAATATGTAATGATACAGAACCAAGTACTTACTGTCCATCAGGAAGTTCATATGCTGTCATAGGAATGTTGGAATATGAAGTTTCTGTAAAATAATAATTAAATTAAAAAAAAAAAAAACAATATTTATTGTTAATAAATCCTCAATAGTACGAGTATTTGATAGCAACTATCAAAGAGATTCTCCCTTTTTATGCAGCATGGATACCAAACCGAAGTTAAATTGATCAAAAAAACACGTATCCAAATCATAAAAACAGCCAGAATAGGGGTAATAAACTATGTTACTCGGACGTGGGTAGGACACTCAGACACTTCATTTAAGACCAAAACCATGATTTTTTTCCATAATATAGACGAATCCGGCACTTGGACATGCACCCGTGTCGGATACTTCTAACCGAGTCCGAGCAACATAGGTAATAAAGCTTTTCAATAACACAAAAGACTGCAAACATATAGCTTAACTGTCAGCGAGGGACGCTTTTACAGAACGCGGGCTTACAGAAGGCGGGTAACATGGTTCGCAATGTCTTGGCAAAACTGTAATGAGAGGAAAAGGATAAAGGGTTTCTTATAAATTAAATTGTATGAGCTTTTTTAGAGTCTTGGAAGAAAAAAAACATTGGAAAAATGTGTACAACAACATTAACCCAGTGCCTCAAGGGCTCCCGCAAATTAAGGAGTAAAGGGGGGAGAGGTCGCCTTAGTTTAAAAAACGCGCCTCGGCGCAAAGCGCAGTGAGGCGCCAGCCAGATCGCATCAGACACTGTGAGGCGCATGGGATACAAAAGGCGCATGAGGCGCAACTAGTGAGGCTCATTAGTGTGTAATTCCATTTTTTTTTTTCCAAATTCTTTTATTTTACCCTTGTTTTCTCCCCCCTTGTCCTTAATTTTCACTTTTAAAGTACATGTTAGCCCTCTTTAAAACAAAAAGGATTATTTTCGCACAAAATTTGATTATAAAGTACGGGTGTTTTCTGAAAAATCACTGCGCCTCGTCTGCAAAAGGCGCACGCCTTCGTCTTGCGCCTCAGCCCCTTGGAACCCCATCGCCTCAGTGCGCCTTGCGCCTTCTCAAACTAAGGAGGTCGGGCAGCCTTACCCCGGTGCTAGCAACACAAAGAGGCTATTTTGTTAAAAACTACCCAAGATAGAAACTGCCTCAAGAACTGTATCAATTAATTATTAATTTACAATAAAAATAAAAATAAAGATAAAAAAAGGAGGCAGAGCAGGAGGAAGAAGAAGAAGCCAGCCAATTTAGTGAGCCATTGGCTTTATTCCATCAAAATCTGGAACCAAAGAATAACGACTCTTTGATTCCATCGGAATTTGGAAAAACTTGTACAATTGCAACAAAAAGGATAAAATAAGTGTCTCGAGTCTGGAAAAGAAAAATAACCTAATATCAACCATGAATGTTTGATATTTATGCATGTCTACTCACTCTGTGTAAGGACTGATTTCTATCTGATGAGCCCTATAAAACTTGTGTTAGGACTCATTTCTATCTGATGAGCCGCCAATATTTGAACAAATATCAGTAGATAGCTATAGCCTCATACTGTATGATAGATCAACAAAAGTTTATCAGGAACGTATTTTGGCCCTTTTACACTATAATATCCCAGGATTAAACTGGATAATGTCTTAATTCCATGTAAATCTCACAGCTCAGTAATCAGCGCACTAGAGAAGCAATTTCTATTACAGTATATAACTATATATTACTCCCTTAATTCCATTTTATACCCCAAATCTTCAAAATCCTCCTAATAAAAGAGAAGAAAGAAATGGAGCTACAATGAGTAAAATGGATGAAGAAAATCAGTATGTTTACGATGCCCATGTAGCCACCCACATATTCTAGTTGCTTCCGATTAAAGACAAAACAGACACCTCCAAAGAAAGATCCGAAAAGGAAAAGAAGAGGAAAATAAAAATTAGAGAAAAGACTTGACCAACCAAAACAATTATCATTTGAAAGCACAGAAGATAAAGAACACATTAGGCCAGCACCTCAAGCACTCTTGCCGCGCGCAGATGGCGTGGAAAGGGAGGGGTCTATAGTTGTGGTCTTGCCCCTGTGTTAATTACACACAAAGGTTGTTTCTGGATAACTAATTGCTTCGTTATTTGCATCAAAGACTGCTACTTCAAATTGGTACAAAAAAAAATGCTGCAAGTTAAGCAAGCCATTTTGCTTTATTTCATCATAATTCATAATCTAAAACCAAAGAAAAGTGTCTTTTGCTTCATTGAAAATGGAAATCCAAGACAGATGTGAAAATGGAAGATGAGGAACATGACAATCATCATTTTTTTTATACTGACAAAATATCATGTGAATTCATCCTCTTTTTTAAATCCTAATCACAGTGAACACAGGTGGCTTGATATCGGGGAGGAATAAAAGAATGTACAATAGAAATCAGACAGCAATTACTGCAAATCCCCAGCTACCACATGGAATACAGTGTCACTATTCTGCATGAATACATCTCATGAATCTCAAAATAAGCAGAAACAGTTAGAGACATTTCAAGAAACACATACCATCATATGGTATATCAGGTGCTCGGCATACGCATTCCTTGATGTCACTAGCAATAACTCTCTGAACAAAGGGAGAGAGCTTAACATGATTCAAATTTTGACAACGAACAAAAAATAAAGTATATCTTCAGTATACCTGACAGTACAGCCTGTAACTCTCCGTGGTGTTTGGATAGTCAAGATCAACAGTCTACGAGAGTATTAAAGAGGAAAAAATAGTAATTATATGAGGAAGGAAAAAGGGAAACTGTAACAGAAAAATATTCAATTTGCCACAGTTAATCTCTTCAGAAGCAAAAGGTTATAGAAAATGACCAAACAAATTCTATAAATAGGACATATCATTGCTTGAAAATTGAATGCTTGTTCTTCCAGTATTGAAAAGATCTAACAGTAAAAGATAACATGGAATTAATTTGCATCATATCTGCGAAACTCTAGAAAAAGTGATTGCCTCTGCAAGTAGTAGCTAAGGAAATATAAAATGACCCTGCCATTAAGAGATTGGCTTGTCAGTCAGCTAATACACTAGTATAGCTGAAGCTATCAAGCACGCATGCTAACAATGTAATCAGTAAGTTACAGAAGCCATTTAGAGGTAAGTTAATTGAATATTAACTCACATGGATTTAATTCAATTTCCAAAATATGTGGGGATTTTGAAAGAAGTAATGAATTTAAGCTGATGGATTCTTGAGCTAAGAGCAACATATTAAATAAGCACTTAGATGCAAAATCCACTAGCAGATTCTTCAAGGCAGAACAAGATATTGATCAGCCATAATAATATATAATATACCATACCTGAAATTGTCCAGTCTGTATCTCCTTTCTTTTAAAGGAATACCTGGGTTTAATCTGTGAAATTAAACACAAGATCAGCAAACAGCAGCACTTGATGCACATAAAAGAACAAACTCAATTGCTTTGTCACTTACAGTGATGCCTTTACTTTCCAAGCTTTTGGTCAAACAATCAGTCAGAAATTCACCCCCAATTGGTGAAGACAAGACCGCCTGAAACATGTGATCAACGATGCCATAAAACGAAAAGCACAGTAACTCCTTGTTGGACTTCTTCAATGAAATTTATTTTTAAATGAAAAAATATTTGAGGGTGGCTATTTCGCGTTTCAGAATTTTTATTACTTTTTGAGATTATCAAGCAGTACAACTACATTATAAAGCAGCAGAACAATTATCAGCATTGGCGTGAAAGTGAGTGTGGGTCACTTTATCTCTCCATCATCAGATAGCCTGTTTACTGTTGCATGAGGAGCAATGTTTCTGTCCACATGCTGAAACTAAGCGACATTAGCTATATTTTTCGTCCCATACATTTTATGGACATATTCATTGTTTGAAATTGTTTTGGGGCCTGGTTGCCTATTTAGTTTCTCTTTAAAAATTGAACCGAGGGCTCCGGTGCTTTCAAAGGATTTCCTAATCACTTGAGCTCTCTCTAAAGATACAATGACTCCTTGTTCTCCAACTCTATCATATTTTTTTTAAAAATTTGTTTCTATAGAAGGGAAGGCAGTGCATAAATTTTAAATCTATATGATAATAATTATAGTAATTTTAAAAGGCAGAACATCCAGGCTCAGAAGTAAAAAAGTAAATTGTACACGATCGAGGACAGTAAGACTCCACTTTCACTAACATGAAAGGAAATCAAATGACAACAAGTTGTCATTGTAGACCATACTACAGTCTCTAGGTAACTTAAAAACAACATCAAACATGTATTTAGAAAGAACTTCAAAAAGTAATGATATACCTTTTGGAGAACATAACCATCGTGTACTGGGGCTACAGTGGTTGAACCTCCTCCACTGAAAAGGTAATAATTAGCTATTGACTACAACTAGTGTGAACTGAAGTAATGTAACAAGCATCCTACAGCATAAGCAATTTGATGAAAACAAGAGGAACCTTTTGACAGTAATAGGGATGTCCCTACCTGTCAACCACTAAAGAGGTCGCGCGTCCTGACGCAAATGAAGTAAGAACCTAGAAACAAAATTATAATTACATCAAGCAGGCTACATTCTCACAAAGATTGTTAGGCAATCCTTATAGAAAGGTTACTGACTGTAAGAGACATACTGCATTTTTGGCTAAAAACAATGCTGGCACTTTGTATTTTTCAAACATCAGCTCTGCGGCCCTGCCAACTCATGCCAAGTTAGAACCTTAATTTCACATATATTCAACATAATATACAGAGGCTTTAATCAGATAACGGAGCTCAAGGATGTCACCTTAATTGCAAATAAAGGTTATTCCAGAAAACAAAGTGTACAACCAAATAAAGGTTATTCTAGAAAACAAAGTATTGGGGTGTAAAAACAAGCAGAAGTTACCATCATTTCAAACAAAGATGATTGGACAACACGGAAAAAGAAAAGTAACCCAGAATATATACACCACACCTTACATTGTTACTACACTTTCTTATCTAAAAGATTCTTTTACTAAGATCACCAAACAAAAAGTACTTCCGTTGTTTCATTTGATTGCTACGTTTTCAAAATCCTGCTTACATATTTTGAAAAGCGTATACAATCACATGGAACAGGGTAAATATTATTTTTGTGATAAAAAATTGTTTCTTGAAGTTACTGTCAAATGTCTGGGAACGGATACATTGTTGCGCTGCAAGTGTTTAATTTGCTTTTATATTCGTCCTTTTCTATTAACAGTTTCTTACAGTTCAAGATGTTTGCAATCAGTAACAGGTAAATTAGTTAATACTATAATGACAAAGTCAAGGTCACCTTTCTCTTTGTTGTTGAGTATTGAAAGACGGCTCTGCTAGTAACATGGGATGCTCTTTCGGATCAACCAATAGGCACTCCCTGAAAGAGGTAGATCAAATAAATCTCTAAGAGGCTTTACCAATCACCTTGCTTCCGAAGTAAATAGAGGGCAGGAGATGAAGAAATGAAAAACACTGAGTTTACATTAAAGAAGAGCGAGCCCCAGTAACAGATACCACTGTTCTTGACAAGCTTAAGTATCCCTATAGTAACATGGGTGGTTCACATACCCTTCGCTACTCACATAAATATATGAAAGGGCACTAAATTCCTTGAAGGCTTGAACATATGTCTAAACAATAAATTAGAGAGGTTTTATTATAAGGATCATTGTTAAAGAGTATGGAAATATATCCAGGATTTTCAAAAGAGCTCAGACGATAAAGACAATGAAAAATACATGAATTACAAAGAATTTGTTGTCGTAATTAACAGGTACACGGTCCAATAGACCACATAAGCTGGATGTAAGTTAAACTCTTGCCGTGCCTCTCTCTCTCCCCTCTACTATTATTTTCAACACACACACACTATGTGAGGTGAGGTACCTATTATAAGTCATAACTCTTGCCGTGCCTCTCTCTCTCCCCTCTTCCTATTTTCAATTGCGATAAACAATGTGAGGTCAGGTACCTATAGTATGCAGAAGGCATGAAAAATATGCTAGATAATAGGATAACCTGAAAGCATGGTCCCATATACTGTCAACAATATCCCAGTCTGCGACAGCTCCATCTTTAAACGGAGACAAGACCTGAAGAGTAGAATAAAATAAAAAATAGAACCCACAGTCCCACATAAATGGTAATTGACAATTTGAAACCTTTCTTAAACATATAAAATTTACGAATGGTAGATGATACACACTGAAAAACCCATGTTTTTCCACATGTTATAAAATTTAGGAATGGCGTCAAATGGAAAGTAAACCACATATTCTACCGCGTTAGTACTCCATATTTTGTCTCATTTCTTTTTCTAATATCCAAATATCAGTACTGTTAACTATATGCAAAGATTTACGAGGTCGTCCATTACCTCCATATTATCACGACGGAATCCTAATGATTGTGATCCAACATATAACTTGCGCCTGCTTTTTCCTTTCTCTGTATCCAAGGTTTTCACTGTATTATTAGATTCGGGAGCTGAACCCAAGTTCTTTTCAGGATTTTCAGGCTCATCAACGTCCATTTGGTCAATTGATCCAACCACCTTAATGAATCATATGAGAAAAAAGTGTTAATAAATAGACGATCAAAAGTTTAGCCTACATAGGAACAACCAGCAGGAACAAAAAAGTAGGTTGCATGCATACGTATGGAAGATTAAGAAAAGCGTACTAAACAAGATAAAACCAAAATTGTTGTAGAAGAAGCTAAATTACTACATGTTGCTACTACATCGGAATATGGAAGATTTTATACAAGAGAGCATTTAAGAATAGCAAAAGCAGAGGTAATGAAATGAGAGCCGTACATCTGGGATGCTCCCAAATTCTTTAAAGACAGCTTTTGCTATTTATAAAAGGTAACTGAGCGGTTTGAGCCAACGTAAATTCACATAACTAGCAACAATTTCATCAGAAACCAGCTAAACAGGCAACCACTGCCTGAAATTCAACTAATTTAACTTGTATATCATCATAAAGCAACTCTTTTTTACCCAAAACCGTGTTCTTTAAAACTCAATTTCTCGAATTCAACCTAAAAGTAGTAGCATTGGTCTCCTGTGAAACCGTCTGAGCTGGAGCAACCCATATAACAGAAAGAAGCGCCGACTATAAAGCGCGGTGGGACGACATGATAACAAGACAGAATCTGGTATGAGAATGAGGTGAATTAAAAAGACAGCATTCTAGTTATAATTGATGATTAAAAAGAAGAAGAATACCGAAGGAAAGACGGCCTTAGGAGCATCTTCGCCGGCATAGCCAGCCTTACAAGTGTGAGAACCCAAGTCAATTACAATGGCCGATACTTCATCTGTTTGTTTTCACCACCACAATTAAATATCATAATAATAGTAATTTAATTGAAAAAAATAAAAATAAAAACAAGGAATTAGTGTGGAAAATTTACCTCCACCATACATGATTATGGAAGAACAGGGTAGTAAAACCCTATAGGTAAGTCAAGTTTTACTGATTTAGGGTTTTAGGGTTACCGATATACTATGAATTTGAATTGTAAATGTGAAAAGAAAAGAGGGGAGGAGAAGGAGAAGAAGTGAACAACAGACAGATTCAATTTTTGGCACAAACCCCTAAATCAAACTCAAGGACTCAGCTTTCACTTGCGGACTATTTCTCATTTCGCTTCCAACTTTCTTTTTCATCTTTCTTTTGCTAAATTTTTTAATTTTACAAGACAAAAATATGGCCCCAAACCCAACGTAACAAGGCTTCTGAGTAGCCTGGCAACGACTCAACCGGGTCCGATTCGATCGGGGCAACTCGGGTTAGGTCGATTTTGGGTGTATAGATTTTGGGTAGGGTTTAATTTAGGGTCATTTCCGGGTTAACTATTTTCAAGTTATTTATGGATAATAATAGTGAGTAAGAATAAATATTTGAGTCGGGTCAATTTGAGATTGGGTCAAACTCATGTATTGAATTCGGATTACGGGTCGGGGTATAGCTCAGGTTATTCAGGTCGGGTCAATTTTTCTAGGTCTACTTCTGAGAACCAAGACTGGCATAAATTACATACTGTGAGTCTGAATTTATCTTGCAATCCAAACTTGCTAAGCCTCTAAGCCCCAAATTGAATCTATGTGTAATGAGTCGAAGTGATCTCGAAAAAAACTAATTTGAAATTAATATCAACAAAATGCACTTTCTTTTCCAGGAGCCATGGTAAGAACTCCACAGATAAACGTTTTTTTGTTGGGGAATAATCTTAGGATGGGCGACTTCTTGAGATGGTTTCCAATATGAGCATGAGTGAGACCAAAATTCGCTAGAAAAGACCCGGAATGATCTGCGGATAAAGTACACAACCTAGCGACCTACATGTCGTGAGTAACCGCTTCTGGTTCAAGGTTAGAGTTGGGATGTTACAAATGGTATCACAACAACCTCATGAATGTGTGGTTTATTTACAGCCAGAGGAGGATTCTGGATTAGCTATTATGATGTTAGACGCAACGAGGGCATTGCATTCCTCAAGTAGGGTGTGTAATACTCCATGTTAACTGAATACGTTGTTCCGGTGGGGATCCCATTATACACATTCATTGATCATTGATAAGTTTAAATGATCAGTACTTAATTGAAAGTATTACTCAAATCAACAAAGTGCACTTTCTTTTCTAGAATCTTATTATAAGAACTTCACAATTGGATGGGTGACCTCCTATGAAGGTTTTCATTATGCGAATGAGTAACACCAATATGCTCTAAGAAAGACATGTGTTGCCCTGTGGGGCGAGCACACAGCCTTGCAAGCTATCGTGAGTAACTGCTTCCGATCCGGTCTAAGGTTAGGGTCGACGTGTTACATGAGATGTGTATCCTCTACCCACACATCTTCTCCCCACTATAATACCCGAGTTTCGAAACCCAAATTGAACTCATCTAATTTTACAACTTGTATGCAAAAACAAACCATGTAACTAGCTAATGTATTAAAATAATGATTTTCATGTAATATACAATTATTTTCTTTCATAACTCATAGATGATAGTCATTAGAGTAATTCTAACCCATTTTTTATCTTTACATATATTACTCTATATATTTTATCAATTCAATTAACTTTCAAGTCTTGCGAACCATGAGTTGAAATTGAAGGTCGGGGTGACATTAATACTACTAAGAAACATTGATCAACCACAAGGATATGTAATCACAAAAGATTGGTCGTAACAAATTTGAGAGTTCGCGTTATTAGGGCAACTATCTTAATTGACATTAATAAGCGAGATAGAATTTATATTGCTCGGATCATGTTAACTCCTTCTGATTCTACAAAATTTCTGGTTATGTTTGAGAGAAGAAAACTTCCAATAACCATTTGTGCCATGACTGTAATACCCGCCTTTTTAGAAGACCTTACGAATTAAGGACTCTCAGTTTTTGCTGGGTGTTAGATGGGGTTTGTGTACCTAGTTTAGAAGACCGGCGGTGTCTACTCGACCTAGCAGGTGCCACTCGGTCGAGTATGGTGCTGTACTCGACCGAGTGTGGCGGTTCAACGGTTTTATATTTAAGATCGGGAGTCGGAGGCTTACATCATTTCTTTCAGATTTCTTTTAGACTTTTATAACTTTAAAGGAAGTATCTCTTCTCATTTCCTTCCTTCTCTTCTATCGATCACTGTATCACCCCTGATTTTAGGCTAGATTAAAATTGACTTTTACATTTTCAAGGAGTTTTTAGTTGGCTTTGTCTTAATAGTGAGTAACAGGGCAATACATTTTAATTAAGTTTGATATTTCAAAGTGTGTTGATGGAATTTAGGTTGGTGAACTTTTGATTTGAATGGGGTAAGATCGGGTTTCATTAATAGGTGCTTAGCAATCAACATAATAATTAAGAGGTTTGATATGAAAAAACATAGTAGAAGGCATGGCCACATATGTGAAGGTACAAAAGATTGAAGATAACGGAAAAGTTGACGGATTCATGAACTCAAATCCGTAATTTTACAGAATAAAAGTTAAGTTGAGGTCTTTAACGAAAAAAAGTGAAAGTTCAAGTTTTATCTTATGATTAACTCATTTATTGTGTCATAATTTCCGTCTAACTCCTAGTCTATTATTGAAATTGAACTGAATTGAAGTTTTTGTGTGAAAATTTCGAGTTGAATATAATAAAATATAATGTTACCATTAATTAATAATATGTAAACGAAGTTTCTTGATACTGCAAATGCAACAAGGTCACTTGATAACTCTCAGTCATCAAGAGCTCTAAACTTACCTTGACTACTTTCTTTCTTGATATAATGATATCACCTACAGTATCTATTAGTATAACACAACCATCTAATATACCCTTCATGCAGAAGACACAACCATAGGACTTCTCACAGAATGAACTCCATCCAACCAAGTAATCCACCCGAATTCATACTCATTACTTCCTTCAACTTTGCTTATATGTTTCTCCTTCTTAACTGTGATGCTAAACCTCTTCTTTTGGCCACTATGCTTGAAAACCAAACTACTCGGAGAGATCTTAACTTCGTACCCTCTTGGTGGCTTTACCAAAGCAATGTATGTACTTTTGCCTTTACCAACATTGGTTACTGTCCTTTTAACAGTCACTGTTCCATTGAGCTTGGAAATGGCAACAGAAGGGTGGTTTAGGTCACTTGACTTGGGTGGATTTTTCGGGCACTTGAAAGATGGGTCCAAACTTTTATACCCCATACCACATAGGTAGGTCAAGTAGTCAGTGTAGGATGCATCATAGACGAGTCCAGGATCTGAAGCCTTTGTGGGTCGAAGATGACCTGCTCCAAACTGGAAGGGATCCGCCGGGCTGCCTTTTGAATCGGTTATTAAGGATCCTTTGTTGTTGATGAGACCAGCTGCAAGGTAAAGCAGTAACTAGTAAGCAAGTGTTTAATGTAAAGGAGAATGAAAGAGAAGATTATTAGAGGTTACCAGAAGTGATAAGGGCGGATCGAATGGCAGCAGATGACCATGTAGGATAGATAGCTTTGAGGAGTGCAGCAGCAGCGGAAACATGAGGGCATGACATTGACGTTCCGGAATAGATGTTCCACTCAACAATCCTGTCATCTGATGTTAATTTAGTGGGTCCATCTGCCTGTGACCATGCTGCCAATATGTTCAATCCTGGTGCTGTTATATCAGGCTTGAGAATGTTGGGGTCAACGGTATTGGGTCCTCTACTAGTGAAAGAGGCCATGAATGGGGCTGGAGTTGTGTGAACCACAGTTGTTGCAGGAATAATTTTGGCCATTGGGTGTTTAGTAGACTTGATATACTTGAGAATTTGGGCGGCCTCGATTGCCCCCACAGCTGTGGCCGGAAGAACATGTGGATCTGCGACAGTTTCTTGACCGTTGGCAGGAGAATTACCGAGGATGAAACCAATACCACCTGCTCTATTCACTTCCATGCCTTTTCCAACCCTTGTTCCATTTCCCCTTAAACACAATACTACTTTCCCGCTTGCTTTCTTCGCTGACAGGCTGTTTGGAAGGCATTGCCTGCACAATTTCATATTTAACTCGATCAATTCTCAATCGTATTTAGCACAGTATACAATCATACATGATCATAATGTGTTCAGCATAATTTTTTAAAATCGTCAACTAAATTAGTTAATCCCCGGCAAATGTGACAATGTACATTTTCTTCTTACCCAGCAAGATCTTCAGTCACATTTGGCAGAACAACATCTCCTGCATACACTAATGGATATGTGAAGTTGTCCATCTTGTAATTCGTCGTACTTTCACCCTGCAACATTCATAAAAAAAAACATCATAAGTTCATCATTTTGAACGCGCGACATCATGAATATTTTCAAGTTTTAAAGTTTCAATTCGATTACCTCAAGCGTCACTCCATTTCCCAGCACAACGGGGGCAGAAAACTTTCTATCCAAGCTACTAGCACCAACGGTGATAATCCAAGGTGCTTGATTCGACAATGTACCTGGCACAGGTCCGTCATTACCAGCACTAGCCGACACCACAATGTTCCTCTTTGTAGCGTGCAATGCTCCAATGGCGATCCCATCATCACTATACGGGGTGGGTACATGAGTCCCAATGGAAAGGCTCATGATGTTGACTCCCTCGTGGATGGCATCATCCATGGCCGCTAGCATGTCAGCGTCAAAGCAAGTGTTCCCAACGACTTTCTCTTGGTTTGGTATGGCCCAACAAATCTTGTAGATTGCCAGGTGTACTAGTGGTGCACCTCCTGAGGCGGTCCCATTTGCCAAGTCCCCAAGGAAGGACGCGCCTGGGACCAACCGGCCTCCTATAGTGGAGGACGTGTGTGTCCCATGACCGTCCTTATCCCTTGGGGACAAATAGTCTATGGATCGGTTTAGTGGGCCGTAGTGGCTCTCGTAGGCCTTTATGTAGTGTCGGGCTCCAATCACCTTCCTACAAAGGAATCAAGCTCAGTTCGTAAGAAAATGACAAATAAACATATACGGAGTACAATTGAAATTCTCAAGGTCGATAGATCAAATAATGTAAAATTAATTGAAAACTTAGTAATTTTTTGTTTAGGCAAAAGTCTATTAAACTCTATAAATGCATGTTCGTTATCAAAATGTTATCAATTACCGCTCGTCACAACAAACAATAATATCTGAATGTTCTCCTCCATTTACAGGCTCCAATTTATTAAGTTACTTAGTAAATACTCCTAAATTCTTATAAGACACATTTTTAAGAGCGGTATGTCTTCGAATTGCATACTAAAAATAACAAATACCAGACTATGTTAGTTACCTCTTCCTATTAACCAATACTCTAAAAAAGATATTGATAAGTTAATAAACCGTTTTTCTAAAGCGGAAATATTCCATTGTTATCACCGGAGATTAGAGAATAACATATACAAAATACTTCCCATTACTCAATTAGATTAGAACGTAAAAGAGTATCAATCTGATCTGTATCGCAATATTTATAAATAATTATGCATAATATATATAGGATTCTTTTAACAAACTCAAAGGTAGTCTACAAAGGCACAAAGCTAGAAGACACTACTTCTAAGAATCCCAAAAGAAAAGGGTGTTGCATAGCAGGATTGACGCTGAATTTGGTCTAAAAATAAAAATCAAAGGGGTTCGTTCACGGGTGAGTCAAGTAGCAATAATTTGGTACACTCAAGTTGGCAACAAAACATAGGATGAATCAAGAGAATCCTTTGGTAGTGGGACTGTGGGAGTCGAATACAAAATAAACGAAAAGGACACTTAAACCATTATGCAAGCTAAGCAAGCTAGGCATTACGGCCGACTAGTTTGTTTCTTGTTTCGAAATGAACATGCACCATCCACAATCACACTTCAACTTGTATACTAATTGTATATATACTACCGATAAGTTATTTATTTTCATTTTGGGTGTATTAATCAATAGTTATCTATTTTAATTTTTGGTAACTTTTTGAGTCATCTCCTAAAGTGCAAGTGGGTTATGTATTTTTTATGTACTCAAATAATAATTGTGCATCGAGTATTCTCATATTCTTACTCATTGACTCTTTCTAAGGAATACATAACTTGCTCTAGTGTAAAATAGTAATTAGTGAGCTAGTGATAAATAAAGGTGTCATTAATAAATAAGGATTAAGGAGTGATACATTTTCCAAGTAAGGCGGTTTTGTAATAAGTTGGTATAACACCGTTTTGCATAAGAATTTGTAATATAATATAAGGAGCGCTATGATACTCCGTATTGTATAAATTTCAATACAAACGTGGCAATGATATTACAAATACTGTGAACAAAGTAACATTTTCATCAATGATATTATCAGCTAAAAGTTAATTAATCTATATTTACAATTACAAGAAACTCTATGATTCATATACACATTTCCTTTATGCATGTAGTACTGAAATCTGGAGCAAACAGTAATCACATGAAAAAACATACAGGAAAACACACCGAATAAGCAAATGAACCTATCACAGACGCAACCAATGGAAAATCCAAAAGCTATTTACAAAGAATATATAATGGAATGATATGTTATAATATGCGGGCCAGAATATGAACAAAAAACAACAAATTTGTGTCACGAGAGTCTCTAATATTGTATGATCAGAAATTCAGAACTATAGATGATTGCATGATTGCATTATTGTTATGTAGTACTCCGTAGTACAGTATATATTCATAATTATATTATGAATAATTGTATGGTGATTTAATTAATCAAACAAGGCACACTAACCTATTACAATGTGATGAGTTGAAAGCGTCACCCGTTTGGCAGATTCCTTTCCATGATTTGGGGATCGGACCCATTTTTTCATCGCTATAACTCCTTGCTTCTGGCCAAAACCCTGTTTGTTTAATTAACAACACAATTACTATTTATGCATGTATTATATTGTTAACTATGCCATTTGTCTCAGTAAATAGTTTATATTTGCCTGATATTGTAAGATGGAAAGTCGGAAATAAACAAATGTAAATTATTGACTTAGGCTAGTTTGATTAGAAGCGAGATTATGAAAAATAAGATGATTGATAATATAAATTTTTTTTTTTTCAAAAGTTTTCTTTTCAAAGAAACGGAGTAAAGTCGCGTTTTTAAGTAAGAACTAAGACGTCTTAAATTTAAAAACACAAGACATCGGCTTTGACAATCTTCTTAAACATTAAGTTTTAAAACATAAACAATAATTCAATGGAATCGAGGAAATATATAGTTTGTTGCGTCAAAAATTAGTAGTACATAGTTCATTTTGGGGTCTAATTCATCCAATTTATTCAAATACCAAGGTGCATGTAATCCTTAAATAAAGATTACATAACGTAAGGCATATTATTTTCTACAAAGTGGAAGAATTAATTATGTACGGGGTAATAATAAAAACCTTATTTCTTTCTTCAAGGACGATAGAAGCAATCAAGGAGATTAATTGTAAAATGCACTGTAATTATCTTCATTAATTTCAGCTTCAAATGAAAGGATAAAATAGATGGTTGGAACTTGGAAATCAGCGCCCAGGCCGCCGCCACAATTGGTTAAAAGCCTCTAGTTTGCTGAAAAGTTTAACAGAATATATTTGACCTAGTACTGTAGTTAGTTAAAGTTCCACTTTCCAAACTCATCCTAAACCACAATACAATCAAATTAAAGATAAATCTGGTCAAAAGGTATTACTAAGGTTAATAGAAACTTGACAATATTACTAAAACTGCTTAGTGAAAGTAATAGATTATGTGGTTATGTCGAAAGTTGAGACGGGTAAGATTATAGGATAATAAAACTCGTTC
>JAYMSF010000228.1:0-18532 GCA_036897335.1 Silene vulgaris | reverse complement strand
TGGGTATTTTGTGAGAGGAAATGGTATCCGTCTTCATTTGTGACGGATATGGTGTGTCTTCAATGAAATTTTGTGTTCCCAAAAAAGCCAAATCTATAGAGACCCCACATACCTGATAAGTGATACCCCTACCACTTTTTCCACATCTACACAAAACAACACTCTAGTCTCTAAACCACAATACTCGTTTTGCTTTAAGACGGAAATATTCGTTTTATCTATAAAATAGATCCAAATATAATACTTCGTATATGGTGATTATAAGACAATTTTTTGAGACATTTCTTAAACAACTTGTATTATTCATTATTTGATAGGAAAATGAGTTAGGCCACCCGTTGACACCCAATCTTGGCGCCACCCTCTTACATGTAATAAATGGGGACCCCTAAAATAATGGATACATCATTCATCCCATAGAATAACCGGTGACGCCGTATCATTATTCTGGTTTGATACCTATTTGACCGATTATAACACTCAAGATGGATACTCCCGTCTTAAACGAGCATGAGCGGTGCATTATAGCTACCTCTCCAAATTCTCACTAACATACGCCTCCTTTAGTACCAAGACTCCAACTGTCAAAGTGTCAAACTGCGCAACTCTTTAAACGTCTCTTCATATTTCATGTCCACCATAATCATCTCAAAAATTTTCTTACATTTCCATTTTTAGCAAAAAAATCTGATTTTTTTTCCTCAAAATTAAATCTTTTTAACCTTTTTAGTACAAAACTTTTTAAATGGAGGGCAATAATTCTGCCAAAAAGAGAAAAATTTCGACCAAAAATGATGAAAAAGTTTACAGATTTCAAGTTCTTTTACCAAACGGTTTAAATGTACAAGTAATTAAACGAAACCCAGTTAATGAATTCATGTCATTAGAAATATTTGTTGAAAAAGTTAAGGAAAAATGTAACATAATTTTAAGGCAAACTAGTAATTTTGAGGAATTTGTTGATTTTAAGAGAAATATTTTATGGAGTAGTAAGGAATTGTACTTAGAAGACGGCTTTGGGATGAAAATTAGGGGTGATATTTGGTTTAACAAATTCAAGCCTAATAAAATTCACTTTTTGAGGCTTTTTGTAAGTATCCTTTTAACAATTTTACTGTGTTGTTAATTTTTACTGTTTTTTAGTAAATTTGTTGGTGAAAGTTGTCTCCTTTATTTATGAAATGGGTTTGTTTTTGTTTGGTGATGCTGCTGTTGTTGTTTTTTTGCTGGGTTACTCAGACAGTTTCGGATACGGCTATTTTGTGTGAATTTTTCTACTTTGTGGTCTAAAGTAAAGTGTCGGAGTAACATAGGTTTCGTTGATGTTGTAGAATTGTAGAGATATTTTTTATTTATGTTTTTGGGTGATTTTGTTGACTGACTCTCTTTTGCTTAAGAAATTGTTAATCTTTGTTTATTGGTAGTGTGATTTGAGTTTAAAAGTATTTCACTGATTGCATGTTTTTGGATTATGTGTTATCTTGGTTAAAGTTTACACTTTTCATTTGAGAAAAGTTTACACTTTTAAAGACCTGCAAGTTTTTAGAGATGCTGTTGGTACTTATTGACCGTCTAGTCGGTCTAGGGTTCTCGGGTTGGAGGTCAAGTAGTAAATTTTGTGTGTAAATTTGTATAATTGTTGATTTTAAACAGTTTGTAGCAATGTTGGTCTAAATTTGTTGAAGGGTACCCTTAGAATTTAATTGCAAGCTAGAACAATTGATCGTCGACTTGTGCTTGTTTAGTGGTTTGGGATGGGATACTGTGATTCCATCTTGGGTTTCTTAGATTGAAATGGAAATAGTATGACTGTCTCTGATTTCATCTCGATTGCTGGATATTGGATTGTCTGGTTGAGATTTCACATCAAATCTTATGTAAATGTTAATTTAAAATTGTTGACGGAATAAGAGAGATTCTTACTTATTTGGCAATGCTTTTTTCCCTGGCGCAGGATGGTGCTGGGGAGACTGTTGATTCATTCCAGGTTTTTGTAGTTTATTAACTAGAGTTTCCTGAGATTTTGTATTCATTCCATTGAAAGCACCCGAGTGTTGTCGAAGAATTGGTAACTGTTTAATTTTGTTTCTTTTTCTGCTTGCCAGAATATGTGGGATTTGACACCAGACACAGATTTGTTGTCTGAGCTTCCAGATGATTACACATTCGAGACAGCTCTAGCCGACTTGATTGTGAGTAGCTGAGTGTTTTGAGGGTGCATTATTGTGGAATTAGACTGTTATATGAGTCACTTTTGCTTGTAGTATAGCAATTCACAATAACTCGTACTTCCTTTACAGGATAATTCTTTGCAGGCAGTGTGGTCTAACAGCAAAGGTGAAAGGAAGCTGATAAGGTATTAGTTAATTTGTTAGTTATCATACTCATCTCTGTTATTTTAGGGCTAATTCCCCTGTTTTGTGATTTTGAGGTGGCTGGTTTTTGAGAACGAGCGAATTCATGTCACTGCTTTTGCTTTGTAGTTTTCTTTTTGCATTCATCTGATTTGCACTGTCTGGTAAAGTGCGTGTTCTTGTTCATTAATCGTATGAAATGCACGATATGAAATTGATTATGAATACAACTAAGCCATACAACACAAGTCTTATGTAGTCCAGGCTCTGCTAGTAGCCAGGTTTTAGTGAGCTTACCTACTCTAAGTCCTGTGTCCATGTTGAAGGAGAAAATACCTGGCAACAAGTTATGACTATGTGCTGTTACATTCATAATTATTGAACTTTCATGCATTCAGAGACAACTTGATCGACTCTTTGATCCTCCACACATGCATTCATGTATCATCTATCTAGTCCTGATATTCCGGCCTTTCCCTGAAAGCTACTTCGTAGATATTGATTAGCCTCCTTTATATATTAAAATTCACATCTTCCATTATATCCTGTAAGTTCATGTCTCACTTTTGCATTTTGTTTCTTGATACCTTCATGGCCTTTGCCTAATGATTCAGCTTTAAAGTATCAGGTGTAGTTTCCTAAAATGACAGATGCTTGTATCTTTTAGTCTATGGTTTCACTTCAATGGTTTGTATATGGTTACCTGAAAAATGCTTTAAATTTATATTGCAGTATCGAGATTAATGACGATAGAGTTTCCGTATTTGATACTGGGCCTGGAATGGATGGAAGCGCGGAGAACTCAGTTGCTAAATGGTATTTGTAGTCTGTCTCTTCAACCATGTGATTCTTACGAGTTATGTTTTTTTTCCTGGAGATACTATGGCCACGTTATGCTCTTTGTGCTTCTTTTGCTGTATTTGTCTCAGTTCTTATTTTATAGTTTGCCTATGGAGTTAATCTGTTATTGACTGGCTTTCAGGGGAAAGATGGGCGCTTCACTTCATAGATCATCCAAAAAACAAGCCATTGGTGGCAAACCTCCATTTCTCAGGGTAATTTCTAAATTTATTTGCAGTCGCAATTCAATTGATTGGCAGAAAGTTTGTTACAGACTTGTAGCTGTCCTGTTATGGAAATTAACTTGCTATTCGCTCTATCACTGCATGTAGTTTACATATTCCGTTTTAGTCTTTCCGAGCCTATAGTTTATGTTTCCTTTTCAGCATGTTTTGAGTGGTAGATTGATTGCAGTGCTTCCAAGCCCACTTGCATGTTCTTACACCAACAACCGATCTAAAAACAAACATAAATGATGAAGGGATTATCTAATAGTAATGCCTTGCATTTTTGTATGCAGCCTTATTTTGGAATGTTTGGGTATGGTGGAACAATAGCGTCCATGCATTTAGGGAGGTATGATATGAACATGGGTTTCTGTTAATTGAAATTGACAGACAGCAGGCCTTTTTTTGCATTACCTTTTACTCCCATCTTCTTGACTAGGCATGCTGTCGTCTCCGCCAAGACAAAAGAATCAAAGAAAGTCTATTGGCTACGGTTAGATAGGGATGCTTTACTAAAACGAGCTGGTTCAAGTTCTCTTGTAAATTGGAAGGTAATATTAACTTTTTTTTTCTTTTCTTTTTTAATAATATACATAGTACTCAAAGGGATACATTAGCCTTCCTGAGTTATTGCAATGCTCTACTGGCACCAGAAGCCTTTTTCCTTTTACTGAAATGGCAATTGATTTCAGACTCCTGGTGGTATCCGTGATCCAACGGATGATGAGATTGAGAAGTCGGAGCATGGAAGCTTCTTGATGGTACATGTTCTACTTATGTGGTTCTATTACATTGTGAATAGTTTATTGCTGAATTTCCAAACGGTTTTACATTTCAAGTTGCCTTTCTATATTTCATTGGTAGACAAAAAGTAGGTAGACATTTGTTGGTGATTTGGGATTAGATTACTTTCTATTTGTGGCCTTATAAACAGGTAATGAAATACCATACTCCATTAAACTGTCGAATCGCTTGTGTCCTGGCTGGTTTATGGCCCTAAGCCGGGCACATTCCTGGCCAGCTTGTATCAATAATATACTTGTCTTTATATTCCCGGAGTTCTGAATGCAAAAGCATTTTACAGGGGAATCGACGAAGAGGCGTTGCTTAATTGTAATGTAATGTTTTCAGTAAATTTAACTCGTTCGACTTCTGAAAATTTGACCAATAACGTGTAGGTTGAAATGGTACCTAAGTTGAAAGTTCCTGATGTATTTCAACTCCAGTGCAAGCTCAAAGACATTTATTTCCCTTATATACAGGTATGGTTGTGAAAAGGTTGTATGACTTCACTGCATTTGTTCAAGTTTTACAACGACTAGAGGCCATTATCGTGCTTGCTCCATGGCTCTATACTCTTTTGATAGGATATTATGCTTAATTTTCATTTTTTTTGTGCATTGACTTGCAGTGTGATGAGATAGCCGGTGGGACTTCAACATTGGTCGAATTCCAGGTCTGCAACAATTTGATTGTTTTTGTAGTGTTTTTGAGTTGCAAATTTGTATGATTGTGTAAAGCTGTTACTCTGATCTCACGGTTCTTGCCTGATACAATTCAATGTCTAGACCCAAATTTTATATTATCACATTTGGGGTAATGAGACAGTCTTTTTGTCATGTTTAAAGGTTGTATACACCTCCTAGGGGAGGGGAGTTTCTTAAGTCATAGACCAAACTGACTTTGTTGATAGTGTATTCTTATACGAATAATTTGGTGATAATTGGTTCCATGGCCCTTGAGTTTCGGCTACCTATCAAGGCTGTTACTGTTATATTGCTGGAGATCCAATATGTTGTGGATTTAATTAGCATGGCTGGACCAAGGAAATTTTGTTTCCAAGGCCCTCATTGAAAAATAGTAGTATAAAAATTATGGGATTTAAATTATTTTTTAAACAGAAATTGTACAAAATGCTATAAAGCATTTTAGTTTACCTGTGTTGAGGGACCGATTTTGTTATACTTTATCCGCCAAAGGTTGATGGATTTTGTGTTTTATTTTAGGCTTGTGGGCTGTGGCCTTATCTCAAATTATTTGAAACTAATGTCTGTTTATTTTTCTGTGATAGGTAAACTAATATCTTTGTTGTTATTGCTATTACGTTGTTTTTGGTTATTGCGAGTCTTTTAGTCTTATGTTACAGTCGTATTTCAGTGCATTCTTATTTGGGCCGTAACGCACATTTTCATGATTTGAGATGTTGTAGGTCAATGACGTAAACTTGGCTGAAATTGATGGCGGTGAAGTTGCTATCACAAATCTTCATTCGTGTAATGGCCCGGATTTTGTTCTAGACATCCATTTTTCTACTGAAGAGGACAAGGCTTCAGTCAAATGCCAAAGTGAGATTTCAAGTTTTCATTAATGTTGAATTTTCCTGCACTATTACTAGATTAATGTTGAATTTTGTATCTACTATGCTGCATGCTGGAGTAACTTTAAACTATGCTTTTAGGTAAAAAAGAAGCTAATGCACGACTGAAGTGTGTGTACTTTCCCATTGTTGAGGTACAAAGTTCTGTGTAATTCTTCTTCCACCCTCTCTTAGATCAGTCATAGACCCAGATTTATTACGGGATCATGGTTAAGTTCATAAGTTTTTGTTAGATAAATCATGGATTTAATTTGTGTGTAGCACAACAAAAATTGTGCAATATACACAAAATTTTTAGTTTTGTGGCGTATTATCCCAGGATCACATCTGGCTAAACATAGATCTTTTCTGTCCAGGGAAAAGAAAACATTGAGAGAATTCTGGAAAAACTGAATGCGGATCGTTGTGGAATTAAGGAGGACTTCCAAACTTTCAGCCGTATTTCCATCAGGCGGTTGGGCCGTCTACTTCCTGATGCTCGTTGGGTATGTTATTTCAATAAGTGTGTCAAGCTTTAATGTCTCCGTTACTGAGGTTCATTAGCAATTACCTTCTTATCGGAACATAGAAGTGTTTGTTGCTGACTATATAAACTGGTGTCGGTCAGTGTTAGCTAATCATATTACAAGGACCCGAGGGAGAGATATCACAGGGCTTACTTTGTCTTAGATGTCTTAGGAGTTTGTCATGGTATTGAACTTGTCTATTGAGCGTCCGAATGTTCTATTATGTGAGTTGTGGCTCTTGTTTACCCTGCAAGCCTACCTGATGAAAGCTTAGATAAGCACTACCCCTATCCCATTTACATTGCCCCCATCTGACTTATTGCCAATAGATGTCATCTTTGATAATTAAGTCTTCAAATAAATATAGCTATAGTCCAGATACAATGTACAATTAGTCACATCACAGTGTTACATCCTGTAAAATTAGTCAAGTTAAAATTGTGAAACAAAGTTCAGAATTGCATGATATCCATGTCGTTAGATATGATATGCTGTACTGTCTTAATACGTGCTACAGGACATTTTGCCGTTTATGAAGCCTAAACAGAAGAGAGGCGAAAAACTTCTAATTTTGAAGAGGTGTTGCTCGAGAGTTAAGTGCTTCATTGGTAAGATTCGTTCTGAAAATATATACTTTATAATTTTAGTAGGCTGTAGCGCTGTAACATTCTACTACCTTGACTTTATTTCCTTGTGGCATATGCTTATCCTTACAGACACAGATGCTGGTTTCAATCCAATACCTTCAAAGGTGACATAATTCTGTTACTGCACGCTACTCTGATGTCATTTCATCTTGATGCACAGAAAGTCGGGAATGCATCAAAATTAAATATAGCATTCACCCAAAAAAATTGGATACATTTTGGTTTTTGATTGTGATATTGCTGAGTTTAATTTTGCTGTGATCTTTCTGTTGAAAAAATATGTGCTGGTTTATTGTGCAGACTGATTTAGCACTTCATCACCCTTTCAACAAAGCTTTGAAAGAACTTGGTGAAAACTCTTCTATGAAAGGTAATGGTGAATACTGCCTGCCTACTGAAGTGTCTCATTATGTATCAGCTGGGGAGTAATTATATTTTGCTAAATACAATTGAAACTACACAATTGTTGCAGGGGTAAAATGTCGAATTTTAAGAGGTGGAAAGCAATTATCACCGCTGCAACTTGAAAGAGAGTATCAGGCTTGGGTTCATCAGATGCATAACGATTATGATGAAGAATGTAGCGGTGGTGACGATGAACCTATTGTCCTTATTAATTTAGCTAACAAAGAAGAACTCGGCATCACATCTAATGGTACGTACAATTTTTTTTTTCTTTTCCTGTGGTTGTTAAAGTAAACACCATTAGCCCTGTTTGTTGTTCTACTTCCCAATGACCCTTTATTTTTCTGTTGAACTATTGAGTATCTGGGTAACTTGTGAGTTACGCCAACCATTTTATTGTTACTTATTATATTCCAGATGGTGGTGACAAGAGCTCTCCATGTATTGAGCCTAGCTTTAATTTTTTTTGATGTTGTGATGACTCTTTATTCTGGTCGTATGATGTAGTTGTGAGGGTTCATGAGGCAGTAACACGAAAGGGCAGATCTTGGACTAGAGGGCAGAAAATAAAGATTCTTAAAGGAGCCTATCCTGGCTGTCACAAGGGCAACATTTATGCAACTGCAGAGTATTTTCTGCTTGAGAATCTCCAAGGTGACGCAGGCGGTAAGTGGCATTCAAGCATTGCATTAGTGCTCTATTGTGTGGTTCATTTGATTATACGGAGTAACGTGTATCAATTCACTATGTTTTTTCACTGGTAGCTGAAGATTCACTGCATATTCTAATAAACCTTTTCTGTGTTCTTTCTTACTCATCTACCACCGTTAATGTGCAGGAGAGGCACGGATTATTTGCAGGTATGTGTTTTCTTTTCAATTCTTTTTCTATTTCCTCATCATATTATACGTCTTCTGATATTATTGTGTATGAAGGCCAAGGCAAGTTCAGGTTCAAGATGGGGCTAAGCTGACAGATGAAGGTTTGGAACTTCACAGCTCTATATCTGTTCCTATCACTGTGATAGATTCAGGAAAGGTGGATATTTTTCCTTATACATAAAATCATGTGTGATAATTTGTACTCTAAAGGGAGGAGTACGAATTCCTTTGTTTGGGTTATAAGCTAGATGTGAGGGATTTGGAGGAAAGGGAAATGGATGGATCCTTTTTCTCACCTACAAGCCAAATTGAAATCTATTTAACCTAGGAAAGATCTTGAGTTAAAATAAGATTGATCCACTCCCCTCCTGTCTCCTTCCCTCGTAAATGTTTGCTTGCCTATTTATGGGATGTTCTTGACTGCAGTGTGTTGCTCTTAGTAATGAAGATTGGAATAGCCATGTTGAGAAGCTAAATCTCAAATTGCCTTCGTCTATCGAAGTATTGGGTTTGAAGCAGTGCAAAGCATTAGATATTGATGGGGTTAGTTCAAATTTCTAGCTTCTTATTTTTTTTTTATTAATGTCCCCTAGGGGGTAATAAGAGTATTGCCCTGAACATATGATTGTTTCATTACTTCCAGGGCTAAACATCAGCCTTCTTCCTTTATTTTTTTTTTTTTTTTACATCAGCCTTCATACAATGATAAATTTTCTGTTTTGACACTGATTGGTTTAAACTTATAGAATACCCCTGTAATTGTTAATTATTTGAAATGCAAATATTTCAATTTCTCTTAGGCTCCTTAGAGACCGTTTCACTTGTAAAAATTGCGTGACGTAAAATTGAGAATAATAATACATGTATAAACATTGTGCGAGACCATCCCATTTGAGAATTTGTGCAAAAGCTGTGTAGAGTGGTAAAAAAAAAAAATCTTTTTTCTTTTTGAAAGGCCAACTTTATACTGCCTTTTCTTTTTTGAGCTTTTATAGCACATCATATCCCATGTTTGATAACTTGGATTATATATTAGGCATTACCTTCTGGAGCTGTAATTTCTGCGGGGTTAATACCTCCAAAAGAAATTGTTGCTGTTTTGCGGCCTGCAAATTTCCCTTCAAGCACGTCTAGTGATGAGTTGGATCCGAAGTACATTGTAAAGGAGAGTTATGAGATGTGCATGGAAGTTACATTTAAGGCTGCAGCAGCAGAATCCCCGGAGGCTGATCATATTTTTTCAGCAAGTGTAGCAAATACTTCTCGTAGGGGATGCCATGGCTTGTACATCTTTCCCTTAGACATTCCAAAACTGTTCCAGAAGGCTGGGATTTATTCATTCTCATTTTCACTTGTAAGTATTTATTTTTCTTGTTTACTCTTCAAATTATCCTGTGTTTCTTGACATTCTTAGGCTACAATGGGAACTTACGTCTTTGCAGAAAAATTCAGCTAGTACAAGATGTGAAATACGCATAAAGGTTAAAACATCCTCTGAGATCAAAAGATGGAAATTATTGGAAGGTGATGACACCCTTCCATTTGATGTGAGGTATGCTACTAGACCTGGCTTTTTTTTTCTCCTATGTTATTCTTAGTTTTTTAAAGGGGCAAGGGCAATAGTACACCGGGGCGATGAGGGCAGCGGCGATGAGGCACAATATTTTTGCAAACAATTATGCATTTTCAGAAATGAAATTTGCGCAGCAAGGCAACATATGAAAAAAAAAAATTGATATATGGATAATGGAGTGAAAGGAAGAACGTAATAAAAGAACCAGAAAACAATATGAATATCCCATAAAAGCAGACCTCGATATCTGTGCCCTCCATAAGGCGTAGGTGCGTTGCTAAGGTGTCTCGAGTTTTTGTTAGTGCCTCACTGAACCTTCTGCCCAATGAGCACCATTTTTAAACTAAAATGCTATTTTGATTTTTGTATACTCTCTCCGTCTCACTTGTATTGTCAGATTTAGGGGTTTGTTGAAGGTTAGAATCAATAAGCCACTGCTCACGATAAAAGATTGAATTTGGCAGTCCTATATGTATCTGTGAAATTACGTATAAAACAGGTTGGGCCACACTCATATAGAGGAGAGAGTATCCGCTTCAGAAGTCTGAAGGAGGTTTCATCCCAAAACCAATTGGTGATGAGTGGAACACTCTTTCTCAAATAAAGCATAAACTCTTATTTTATTAACGTGGAACACTCAGATGTGGATAATGTCATAATAGGAGCTCTCTGCAGTATCAAAGCTAAAATGTACTGAAACGTAGTGATTATACAAGTTGGACAACTAGAAATGATGGTTTTTTATTACCCAAATAGAATGGAAGGAGTATATACTATATTTTTGGTGACAACTTTATGTGCTTCTACTGATGTTTTTGAGCCTATAACTTTTACAAGAATAGTTTCGGTATTCATCAGTACACGATCTAATGGGTCATTACTAATCTTACAGTGTAGGTTCATATTATCCATCATTCTCGGTTGCACGCTATGATAGCTATGGCAACTGTATGGCATTCAATTCTGTCCCAGACATACTATGCAAGTTAATGTCAGATAGAATTGTACTTTCCCCCATAAAATCAGCTATGGTGGAATTGTCAGCAGATAAGCTCCAAGTTACTGTTAAGGTGTGAAATGCGAGTCTTCCTGTTGTTTCAAGCGTGAATATCTTTACCCCTACAGTTGTCATATACCGTGATTGTTGCAGAATGTACGTGTAATGACTGATAATTTAGACAAGATTCGCCCAAGTTACGATGCTACTCTGGTTTTATCACTACGTGATAAGTCAGACATTCTCAGTATTCCCTGTCGAGGTATTTAAGTGTTTTTTAAACCTTTACCTTTTAGACAAATAAGTCGAGAAAAGGTTATCATATTCGGTATGCCTTTATGACTTCTATTTTGTCCTATTTGGCTAGTTTTTCCCGGAGCTCCAAAATCGGTAGTATTCCATTTATCAGAATCTGGCAATTGTTGGCTTCCTGGACAAGTGGTTGATGAGATCAAACTTGAGGTATGTGAGCTTCAAAGCATTTTGCATGCTTGTAGAGTCCAAAATTATGATAATCGAACAAAAGGCAAATTGATCAACAATGAATTTGTGCACAGCAGTTTGTGATGTTGGTGTTGTATACTTGTATGTGCAATCAGATTTTTGATAGACATAATAATCACGTCAAAGAGGGACTAGAAGTTGAACTGCAAGTTCATGGGTTCTGTTTTGTGGATGGACTTGGTCAAACGCGCAAGGTACTACAATCATTCCTTATTTCCTTGTACATTTCTAGTGTTTTGTTCACAATGGCTTTCACTCAACTCAGAAGTCAGAACTGTACTTTTAAGTTTTAAATGGCAGTATTTTAGACGCAATGAGAATAATGGAGAAGCGTGCATGTGCTAGTACAAAAATCATAACGATATGCTAGAATATCTTATCAGTTCCTGTAAGACTAGACTTGTTTTTAATCGCTTTGGCAAAGGAAACCAGTGTGAAAGGTTCTTGTTAGAATTAAAGTTTGTTAATTGTTCAATGATTCTGTGTGCGATGTACTTAACATGGGTTTTTTTTAATTGCAGTATGTTTTGAATCTCTTAATTCGTAACGTTTTTTTTTCTAGGTTGATGATCAAGGTTTTGTTGATCTTGGTGGTGCCTTGAAAGTCACAGAAGGCTATGGAAATCCGGGTCAGTTCTCATGAATAAGTATCTAAAGATATGTTTTGCAGGTTCCCTGATATTGACATTCATGTGTTGAAGTAATTTGTTTCATTCTGGTGTACATGGAGATATAAGTACAATTCTGATACCCGCGGCTTTTTAATCCAAGTCTTGAATAGTTGAGTACCACTCCTCAATGACTCCTACTAGGCTAGCCGACATCTGTTATAGAAGTCATTTGTTACCATGGGACGGGCTTTCTGAAAATAACCTTTCTCTTTGTCATATGCCGCTTGTTGACGATGGAAGGGTTGACAGTTGACAACTAAGTCTTTCCTTTCGCTAACTATGCTAACTACTGTGATCTTTCTTTTCCCTCTATCATGCTTAGTCTTATTGTTGATGCTTCATGAAAAAAGGTTACCTGATAATTTAAGCTTCTGGTGTCACTGTTCTTATTTGATAACAGTAGTGTATGCTTAATTGTATTCGGTATATTTATATCCCTTATCCCCATTTGTATAACTCAAAATCTTTTTTATTTACAGTGTCTGTTACCGTCATCTATAACGAACAAGTGCTTCAGGTTAAAAGATTTCATGTTGAAACGCGACTGCTACGAATGGTTACCGAGGTTGGTCTTGTGATCCCCCTATTTTAATTTACTAGTACAATTTTTTTTCCCCTCTTACTAGTCCCTTTGCATAAATCCTGACCTTAGGTACCTGAGGTTTGTCGTGCGGGTTCCAAGTTGAAAGACGTGGTTTTCGAAGTTGTCGATGCCGATGGGAATCTTGATCAAACTATCCACAATGATGACAAGCATAGCCTACCACACACTCTGAAAATAAGATCAGGATCAACAGAGAATGATTTTGCAAGATATGTCTTCAAGAAAGGTCGCTGTGTTGTTCCGTCTATTACACTTCCTAAACGGAAAGGGGATTTCTTCATTGAGGCTGTTCACTCTCAGTACCCAGAGCTGCATCTAAAGTTCAAGGTTAGAAATTGCCTTGTGGTTTCTTGAATCGCAAATAATGTACTCCCTCCGCCCGAGTCATTTGTTTACCTTTGATTAAAATACTCCTCACAATGTATATTAAAGTTAAAGAAATGATCGAGACTGAAAGAGTAGTCACTATCACTATTACTTTATTTCAGAATTCATTATAGTAATTGGAGACCGTCTCTAACGGACATAATTGTTCTTATGTTTATTGCTTAGTCTGTTATTTACTTTTCAATTCTCCTATTTTGCTTTCCCAGACTGCTGTTTCACAAGCAACAGATGAAACATATGACCTCACGTGTGATCTTCAAGCTCCAAAGGAGAATTATGATTTCCTAAACCGATTTTCAAATGAGAGGGCCGCTCCTGATCCAGTTTCAGATGTTATAGCAACCAGGACTGCATCGAAGGTTCATGACAAAAAGGTATACTTTTGTCCATGGATAAATCTATGGCTAGCTTTGCACAAAAATTAAGGAACATAATGAGATGTGGCTGTAATTGCGAGTCAGTGAAAATTGTGGGCTCACAAACCATAAATAATCACAATTAAGTGAATGAAGTATGATGTTTGTTCATGGACATCCCAAAATATAATCACAAAAGAAAATTTGTGTCTTGGGATGTTGCTGTAGTTAACTAGAGCGTTATGTGTACAGGTTTACAAACAACCTATACAGGAACGTGCATTTTCATCTCCCTCCCGAACTTCAGATTCAAAGAAGGCATCTGAAAAGTCTGCTGGTAGTTTCATGGATCATCCTGGAACCAATCAGTTCGAGAATATGGCTACTTCAACTGAAAGAACATTTACAGATGACCAGGAAGATTCCAAAAACATGGTAAGCTAATTCTCTATTCGATTTGAAGAAAAAATTGACTTTCATATAAAGTTCTTTTGTCAAGGATTTTCTGTACTAGGTCTCTGTTACTTATATATGTTCTCTTTACAGCCAATCCTCACACAAACTCCAATGAGGCATTATGGTTCAAATGACAAGCATGATGATCACGTGTTTAAATCTCCCGAATCAAAGCTTACCTGTGTTGATCCTTTTACCCCAGGCTGCTCAGGCAAATCACTGATATCTGAGTTAGACAACATACTGGTACGAGCTTGAATATGTCGGAATCCTTTTTAACCTCGAATTTACTGATCTATCTAGGCATTTATATAGATATGCTTTCTTAAATCAACGAATAGAATCAGTATTATGGTATTATTTGGTTGATCTTTGTTATTTGGTAGCTATAAATTGTTCTTGTACTGAAATTTAATAGTCTGATATTTGGCACTTCTTTAGGATGATATACACGTTTGTGGTTCGCGTATCAAAGAACATGAAGATCAGCTACAATATTATGAGTCACGCAAAAATGTATTCCAGGACTTGATTGGCAAAGATCATGAAGAGCTGTCACAGATACAAGGTCTGCTCTAATTAAGAAAATGTCGCTGCTATTAGCTGATCCGGACATGACCTGAATTGACTAAAAATGACTGATAAGAAAACTCAACGTATACCTGAGCTGACATGTACCATAGATGCCCCGACTCGAACTGCTGCCCCTTACCCCCACTGGAATGACCCATTTGTCAGGTCACTTTTAGCCTATGCTACTCTGACACTTCACTTGGCTGTCGAGTAGCGTGTCCGACACAAAACTTCAACACTTCATTTAAGACCAAATTTTAAAAAATTCAGTCAAATAGCTGTATCCGGCACTCCGACATGTGTCAGACCTGACACCGTGTCGGAAAGTCGAGGTAATGCAGCTTTTAGCAATTAGAGGGTAGAAACATTATTTTTATAAGCTTGAATGCTTTACTGGAAAACAACCCTTTTGACTCATTCTGTGATCCTGAAATTTTTTTCAGCTACAATGGAACCAGTACCACTATCAATGGCATACTGCACGTCTCTAGAAGAGGCTGTAATGGAGAAAATAGAGCACAAGGTTGAGTCAGCAGCGGCTTTGTACAGCGTCGTTTTAAGAGATTCATCTTTAAGGGATCAGCACTGTATGTTTATGGATGACGTGGTAGGATTAGTTGCACTAATTGGGACTGCTCCTACTCACAACCTTAGTCGGTAATGTGATTCTTCCTTTCGATAAATAATTCTTAACAATTGTGCAGCAAATCTGTGATGTACTACCACAATCCCATTTTTATCTTCCTAGTTTGATTTTTGTGGTCAACCTATGTTAACTCTGACCATCAGTTTCTCCAAAATACGCGTACATCCAATGTAAATTTTGTTATGTTTGATTCATCGAAACAATTTATCTTATCATTTTTTATTGAAGGTGTAGCTATTTCACTACTTGCTGTATATTCATTTGCGTATGCAGCTCATTAGCTGAATACTTGGGAGAAGATCAGATGTTGGCTGTTGTTTGTCGCTCAAATGCTGCTATGAGAAGGCCTGGGACGTATGAACTTGAGCTTAAGTCCATTGCTTCAGAACTGGGGACATGTATCAGAGGCAGTCACTTATTTATATGTCTTGAAGATATAAGGCAAGTCCAATATCATCGATGTATATTGTCGAGCCTTTTCTAATGATCTAATCTATATTTTTCTGTGCATTCTGGCGGAAGATCAGTACGCATGTGCATAACTTTATGTTTTCATCAGATAGCTCACTAGCTTAGCATAACTTTATGAATTATAATTAATGAACGATCCCAGCAATGCATTTTACATATCCTTTAGAGAAACTCATATGAGACGGTTTTATGATAATATTATGGAATGACAATGATCCATTTGAGAATCCAATGAGGTAGATCTTCGTTAAGTTAGTGAGCTAATGGGTAGGTCTTCAAATGAGGTTAATGGCCGCACTATACGAGAATAAAATGAGGCAGTCTTCTTTTTAAGTTGGTAGGATACTGTGTTTATAAGTAGGGTTTACAGTTAAATGTGTTCGCCGTGCATTGTAATAACAAAGGACTGCCTCATAATGATCTTATTTACGTCTTTTAGACTTTCTGCGAAGAAACTGACATTAACATTACAGGGCATTTCCGGGTAGGCTGGTTGAGGACGATAAACAAAAAAGACTGTCATTACCCAACCCCAGTTTATCTGATGGTACAACTCCTCCAGGTTTTCTGGGATTTGCTGTCAACATGATAGATATAGGTGCCAAGCATGTAAACACTAAGACGGCAGCTGGTCATGGTCTTCGGGAAACACTATTCTACGAACTCTTTGGTGAGGTTCAAGTTTATGAAACGAAGGAGGACATGCAAGAAGCCTATTGTTGCGGGTGTGCAAAAGATGGTGCTTTATCTCTGGATGGAGGAATCGTGCGAGGAAGTGGAATGATTACACTAGGCTGCAAGTATGATCTTCTGTTCTCTCTCTCTCTTTTCTCCTCATCCTATCATCATAGTTATCCCGCAAGTGCTTTTATAGAAGTCTCCTGCTCAAAGCGGGGAAAGGGGTATAGGAGTGGAAACATGAACGATCTTTTATTACTCACAAAACAGACGCCTAAAGGGTATAAGAGTTTTCCCTGGGTGTTTGACAGCCAGATAATGGATTTAGGTCATTTATACTATACTGGCGAACCCAAACCACCCCCTTTTCCCTGGCCACGAACCGCTAAATCATCAGTCATCACCAATGACCCGACATAGGCCACACATCAGTTAGCCTTTCGTAGTAGTTTATGCAGTTCTCATGTCACTCTGGCAATGTTACTATCTTCATTTTACAGTAAAGCTCTCCCTGAAATTTTTGCAGTTTACTGAGCAAGTCGTTATTTTCGCTTTCAGGGAAGTGGATGTGCATTTTCCGGTCATTGCAGTAAAAAATCAATTAGTCCCATTTTGTGAACCAAGTAGTCTAGAAGAGCTTGAAGCAATGATGAAAAGGAAGCAGCAGCAAATTGAAGATAATAAAGCAGAGTTGAGCTTAGTCGAGGAGGCCATCACTTACTTGAGCCAACAAAGGAGTGAAGAGTTGCATGAGTTTCATGAAAAGAAGGCTTCTTATCTCAAGTTACTTGAAGCGAAGGAAATGCCTCTCTCGCAGTCACAGCAATCGCCTATTCCTATAGACCTCGATAGTCCAGATCTCTAGTTCTCGGAGCACAAGTATAGGTTGGTGCAAAAACAAAAACTTTAAATGGACGGGCAACCATTAATTAGTTCTATAATATATAAGTATTAGGGTTGGATTAACACGTTACACATGAGACTATCTCATGCAAGACTCGTTGGTGGTGCAAATAGTCGAGATATAAGTAAGTAGTTTTGTACTTGATCGTATCGTTTTGAAACAACAGTATTGGTGAAGTTAGAACCAGAGCTGATGTATGTGCTGAATATTTGGAAGGAATTACCTTGTTGAAAGGCTTTTGCTTTGAAATATTTGCGTTTTCTCTAGTATCTACTCTCTCCATCCCAAAATAATCTTCTCATTTGACTTTGTAATTTTTAAGACGCTAATTTGACTCGATTACCCTCGTCGTTGCTATGTTGATAAACTTAAATCATGTTATCAACCGTGAGCATGTCTGCATCTGGCATGTCCAATGACTCATAATCAAGTGCACGCTTTCTTTCTTAAATTCGTGATGTTGCACGTTGGTGTTGCAATCAGGTGCTTGGTGTTGACTTAAGTCAAACAAATAAGATCCTTGACCTCACTAATTTTTTTAGTTTTTTTATTAAATGGTATTTGAAAAATTATTTAATAAATAAATTGATTGAAAATGAGAATATTTAGTACTTCGTATTAAGGTGTTTTATACTATATACTCCGTAGGATTGAAGTTTGAGGATGGGAAGTGAGAGTGAACCGCTATGGGAAGTGACGGTTTTACTAATGTGGCTTAAGACGATACTATTCGTTTTAAATTTGAGATGGTTTAAATATTACTCCACATGGATATACAAGCGGTGATGTAGTAGTATTTGGGTATTAAGGCTATAGAATCGTCATTTGGAATGTTTGTTTTAATAGCCAAGAAACGTCAATGACGATTTTATGTTAGACCCATTGTTGAAAAACAATAACGAAATACTTCGTATTCCTTTCTTGACTTCTTTGTTTACCTTCCCATATTAGGAATACTTTTAATACGGAGTAGGTCATTTGTCTTCCACATCCAGCATTATACACTTACAGTTGTTATCGCCTATCGGTGTCTTCTACTGTATTAGTAAAACAGCCACTGCCGCTTCACTCTTATTCTTACCCTAATATTCCGTTGTTACGTGAACACCATTTTGAAAAACACAAACTCTCATTGTGACGGACATATTCATCGCAAGTTTGTGACGGGACAAGTACAATTACATAGGGAGATGAGACAAAAGCAAATTGTCTAGAACATAGCATTTTGTTTTGTCTTATCTACTCATATGGCCATATAAATAATATTTGACCGGTCGCAAGGTTATAGGAGAATTGCCGTTTGAAAAAACACAAATATCAAAAAAATATCTATTTGACCCCACTAACTATCCGTTTTCATAAATCACTACCCAGGTGGGATAAATTTCCCTGCCAGAATACAACAGAGAGAAAGATTGATTAACTGAAAGACGTCATCGGCAGTAAAAATGTTCCCGGCGAATTCACCGGCAAGT
>JAYMSF010000227.1:0-18547 GCA_036897335.1 Silene vulgaris | reverse complement strand
CGGGAGTACTGAAAGTAAAAATATTAATAACAAATGTAATAAAAGTAACAATTCTAAGAACAAAAAAAAAGTATATATATGAAAAATTAGCTAAACAATCGATGTAAGTAAAATATTAATAGCGCGAGTAGTGAATTTGCCTCATAACTTATTTCATTGTAATTTTAAGATATACTTTGTATCATAGAAAAATATATTAATGATAAATTTGTGAGTTATGTAACTTTAAAGTAGTTTTAGTTAATTGAAAATATATTTCTATGTTAAATAAAAGTAGCCCGAGCGAAGCCGGGCACCCATACTAGTTTTTATTATTATTATTTTACATCATACAAAGAGTGGTACAATGGTACTTACGTAATATATACCCAAAAAAGTAGAGTGGTACGTAATTGGATAAATGGCTTACTTACTTACTTGTATACTTGAAGTTGTATGTATATTAGCTTATGTACACACACAAACAAACAATAATACTTGGCCTGTTTTTAACCGAATGGTTGACGTGTTGTATTTCTCAAAAGGGTTTTTGAAAGGTCAGTTTTTTTACTCATGGATGCTCGATTTTGTACTTGGGACAATACTAACAAACATTTTCAGAGAAAACAATGTTAATATAAAAACTCCCATATTTAGGTACATCTTACTATTTTTGAAAAAAAAAATGGTACAAGTTAAATATAAATCTTTTTTTATTAATATACTACTTTCTCTATAACTATATGATGTTTCCAGTTGACTTTTCGAGTCTTTTACGTGACACTTTGACCACGTTTTTTTGCATTTATATATTTCTCCTAATATTTGTATAAAAGATGTATTTTTATAAAAAAAAATATTCTAACACTCTAAAAAATCACTAAAACTTGGGAGAGTCCGTCTTTCAATAGGTTATTGAGAGATCAGTCTTCCGTACCATTTTATTTGTATTTCATGACGCTTTTGTTATTGATCGTGTCATATCAATTTTGTACCTATTTACATAATTACCCATTTTATCGTTAATCATGATGTACCTATTTATTACCTTTAGTGTCATTTTTAATGAGATAAAGAGAAAATTTCATATGTATATCTAATATTTCGTCATGGTACACCTTATTGAATAAGAAAATTATAACCACAAACAATGACGTCAGCGTAAATACAGGATAATAAATTTTATTAAATGTGTTCAATCTCGTTAGTAATACTTGTCATCAATTCATCAATGACATGTTAATTTAAACCTAAAATATGGGAGGCTTGTAGCATAAAATACATTTGGTAGTAATAGCGTTTTTGCATATTTAGTATGAGCTTCTTTTAAGGAAGTAATCAACAAATTTCAATCATCCTTTCACATTTTCTCCCCTTTATCCTCAATATTTATTCACAATATCTACTTTTTTTTTTTCCTTTCTTCTTCTTTCCCCCTCTAATTAGCCATGCACCCCGGATGATCTTCTTTTCTTGATTACTCCATGAAAAGATTTCTTGTTAGTTTGAGTCGGGAAAATAAGAATAATTGGTGTGAACATAAAATCCACGGCAATGTCAGAACAATGGTGGACAAGTGGGATGGTATTCAAGGACAAATTGGTGTGTCAAATTCAAAAATCAGAATTTACGGCTGGATTTTTGTATGGAGATAGCCCTTTGGATAACCCAACCTCTATCGTGTTTTTTCAGTTATCCATTATTTTCTTCTTTACGAGAACCCTTTATTTCATCCTTCAACCTTTACGCCAAAGTATGATTGTCGCCCAAATTACTGTAAGCATTTTCATATATGTTTTGTTTTGGTTTTTTTTTTACATTCATAACTTTGTATCCATGCATTTCCCAATGATCTATTATTGTTGTGAATTTAGGCAGGATTACTAATGAGCCCCTCAATTGTAACACAACACCAAGAATTGACAAACAAGGTGTTCCCACCTCCGGGTAGATATGTTCTGAAGACTATCTCCAGTTTCGGCTTCATGCTTCATTTATTCATAATGGGAGTGAAAATTGACATGAATGGCATTCGAAATACAGGATTCAAGTCCTTAGTGATCGGCTTATCAGGTCTTGTCTTCTCTCTTTCCCTTGGAAGCTTAGCCTTCTACGTGGTTCGACAAAACACACAGCTTGACCAGAGTTTATACACGGGCATACGTTTACTAATCACTTTTAATTCATTGACATTCTTCATGGTCACTAGTGGCTACAACCAAGATCTCAAGTTTTGCAACACAGAGCTAGGCCACCTTGCTTGTTCCTCTTCCTTAGCCGTAGATTTACCAGGGTTGGTGGGGGCCACAGTATGCCTCACTTGGTTTGGTACTAATGACGCATCATCAGATGAAGACATGGGTCAAAGACTTATGACGATTCTATCCGTCTCTTTATATTATGCCGTTCTCTTCTGCATCTTACGACCAATGGTGATGAATGTTGTTAGTAGAACCCCTAAAGGAGCAACCACCATGAAGCAGACACATCTCTTGCTCGTTTTAGTCATTCTTATGTTAGCTTGGTATTGGGGGGAAGCCTTGGGGCAGAGGTTTGCTACTTTTCTTTTTGGATTGTCCTTACCAGATGGGCCCCCTCTAGGCTCCGCCTTAGCCCAGAAGGTAGAGTTATTCACCTCGGGGATACTGCTTCCTATATTTTGCACCATGGTTGGGTGGAGGACTAATTTGTCCTCTTGGAAAGGGAATCCTCAAATATGGGGAGTGGAGCTCATCTTTGTGATTGGCCATCTTGGCAAGTTGTTAGGCACCGTTGTCTCATCGACTCTTGTAGGCGTGCCTTTTGAGGATGCAATCCCCCTTGGTTTTATGATGTCTTTCAAAGGTATCATGGAGGTCGCCACTCTTGCTGCTTGGAACGAACAAGCGGTATTATTTTTTCCCTTCCGTATCTTACTTTTATCTTAAGTGTATTCATACTTTTATTTTATATAACGTTTTATCATTTGTGAATTGACAGCTATTGGACGATCGTTTGTTTAGCCTATCAATGTTGAACATTGTGTTGTTCACTGGTGTAGCGTTTCCTTTAGCACAACATTTGTATGATCCTTCTAAAAGATATAAGGTGATGAGGAGAAGAAATATTTCAGGAATTGATAATCTTCAGGTTTTAGTTTGCATTCATAGTGAAGAATATGTCCCTGGCCTTCTCAACCTAATACAACTTATGAACAATGTGGGTGGCAGTATCTCGTTATTTACTATCCAACTTATACACCTAAGTGGTAGTTCAATGCCAATTCTAGAGCCATTGTACAAGTACAAGAAGTCAGCGTGCAACTTCGCTCATTTTGAGCATGCAGTTAATGCCTTTAATCAATTAGAGGATCAAGGGCAAGGACGAGTAAGCGTGCAACATTTTGTCTCGGTGACACCATACAAGAGCATGCACAACCATATATGCACACTCGCACATGATAAGAGGGCTAGCATTATTATAACCCCTTTTAATAAAATATGGGACATGTATGGAAATGTGGAGACTTGCTCCCCTCAAATAAGGGAAGTAAATAAAAGGATGATTCCCAAAGCACCTTGCACAGTTGCCATTTTGATTGATAAAAAGAGTCCAGTAGCCGACATTTACCACATTGTCATGTTATTTATAGGCGGCCCTGATGATCAGGAAGCACTTGCACTATCTTGTCGTATCGCTCAGAATCCAAGTGTAAGGTTATCCGTGATATGGCTTAAATCAAGTGTTGATAAGTCCTTGCTAAAAGGATCTCAACAAGATGTTCGACTCATGGAGGATTTGCAGATGAAAACCACGACGGATGGTAATATAACTATTCGAGAAGAATATGTTGCAGATGGCATAGGCACAACCAAGGTGGTGTTATCGATGCAACACGCTAATTTGTTTGTAGTAGGAAAATACCATGAACCTCAATGTCCGGCCATACAAGGCCTCGCTGCTTGGAATGATAATCCTGAGATCGGGGCATTAGGGGACGTTTTGGCTACTTCCGATTTCCTCTTCTCTATATTGGTGGTGCAACAACAACCTCTTACACGTTCAGAGCTTCACTCTTCCACGTATATTGGAGTTGACGATTTTTCGAGCTTAAGTAGCTTCGATGAAACTCCAAAAAGCAATCAATCGCATTGGAGTTTAGGCGTCTAGTATAATATACCTTATGCCTTTTGTATTAGTATTGTACAGTAATATTATTTTTGTAATAATATTACAGGAGTTTATTGTCGAATGTGCATTTTGCATTAGATACGCGTGTGAGGTTATTCTAAGCTCTTATTTCCGGTAAAGGAAGAAAGACCATGCATGATAGTACACATACATACGGTATTTTAAACAAAATTGAAGACTATGTTAGAACTTAGAAGCAAGCCACAAATGAATAAGTCATTATGACAATATTGGAAGTTTTTAATCAATCGAGTTTGAAACGTAGAAACTAGAAAAGTAGAACCTTTTACTAAAAATGAAACTGTACAAAATTAATTGTTTTTCTCATACTATATTCCTTTAAGTTATAAGGGAAATCTTTTAACTCTAAAATGAAAGGTTTGAGACTTTGAGGTGATTGATAATTGATAATTTGCTTTTCCTTAATGGTAGAATAAATATTAACATCCTTTAAATTATTCTCTCAAATACTATGTGTTCCCATTTTGAAATATTGCAATATGAGCTTTACATTCTCTATTTGAAACACTTTAATACGCACTTGATTACCAAACTAAACTTACAACCCTCATTTAATTGAGAGATATTTCAGGGATAAGTGGTGCTCTCAATGCATATGGGTGGTTTTCGGCATTTGCTGGTGAGATAGTATACTTGAGTGTGTGGTTGACGCATTTAATTGGGTTAAGTAAAGTTTATGGGTGGATAAAAAAGGAGGTTAAAACTGAAAATACGATAATACTCCGAATGGTGTCCGCTTATGACTTTTTTCAAATTTTGTGGACTTAAATGAAATTACGTATCTCAGTCTGTGATTCCTACTTGTTTGAGGTAATGAATGGAAACCAAAAAAAAACAATATGAGTAAACCTAGAAAATTTTGTCGTAAGATCACAAAGGAACAGAGAAACAAAGAAGAACGATCTCGCATTATAGAACAGTAATAAAGTTGTATTCATACATAGAAGGGGAGAATCTGACGCTCTCTTAGGTCTAGAATCAATTAGAGGGGCTGAGTTGGATGAATGGCTCAGCAGTCACAGTAGTTACAGACTTACAGCGGTCATAGTCCTGTAAACAGAACGTTGATGGAATCTAAAGACAATCCGGTATCAAATCCTCATATGTAGCCTGTGCGACAAGGCCATTTCTCAGTTAACTTTCTCCTTGTCTAAGATAAATTCGACTGCCTCTTCCACTGTGTCAACCACCTATCACAGCCAAAAGGACATGTCAATCATAGAAAGTTCCAACAACAATCTCGGAATGGACTATACCATTAAGAGTAAGGTGTGGACGTGCCTCCAAAACATTAAATGCAGACTCGTCCTTTATCGCTGGGCAGCATGTGAAAGCTAACTTTACTCGGGCTTGTTTGGATAACAAAATAGAGAGAAGGGGAGGGGAGGGGGATAGGGGGAAAGGACAAGGAGGGGGGAGAATGGGGTATGGTTTGGATACAATTTCCCTCCAATCTTTTCTTGTGTCGAGATGTTGGATACTTGGATGGTGAGGCAGCCCAAAGTAAAGTGTTGAAGTGATAGTGGCAAAAACACTAGAGACCAACTAAAAAAAAACCGTCAAAAGTAACATTCAATTCGGACGACCACATTCAAGAGCGCCTCAAGTCACAACTTTAGTAAATATGAAATGGTGAGGCAGACACCAACCATCTACAGCGAAATATTCACTATATACATACCATGTCTGCCTGGAATTCATGATCCTGTCTTTCTCCTCTAAAAACGCCTGTCTTGGTTAAAATAGAAAACCAGGGATCTCCAGCCTGAAATGATAACATTTTAGAATCTTATTGACAATCATCATGATGTAAAAATTCAGAAAGCCTTTGAGCAAGCATTAAAAGTATGACAGCCAGAGCCACATATGACAGATTGAGCACAAAAACTCGTATAACCGGTACAGCGGGAGCTGCGGGACCCACTTCATACTCTACACCTTATTTAATGATATACGGGTCTTACACGAAACCAAGTAGGAGATACAGAAGAGAAAAAAGACCAACCTTATGTGCACCTTTTATGTCAACTGAAGGGTTGTCTCCAATCATATAAAGAGTTTTGAGTGGATTATACCCACTTAAATGTTGATCGGAAAATTCATGAGTGCAAAGTTCCCGAAGTGCCATTTCAGCATTCTTAAATGCAAGTGGATTTGGCTTCCCAAGGGCAGAATACTGCAATGGATGAGGATGAATGCTGCACAGGAAAGCTTACTATCAGAGCTATACGTCACCACAAATAGCCAAGAAAGACTAATTAGAGTGCTGTTCAAGAAGTTAGAGTGAAACATGTTCAAGTCGTCCCAAATTATTTGGCCCCTTATACGCGGTTAAAAAAAAAGTGATTTTCCATACACTCCTAGTTAAGTACTCCGTAACATATTCCCTCTATCACGTTCATACTCTTACTAGGGAGAAAATGGTAAGGATCATGTGGTACCACAACATGTAAATTCTTCACATTCTGGAAGCTTGAATATAAAGAGAGAATAAATGTTACTCCGTAGTTTCAAAGGGGAAATTCTTAGGCAGTAGTTTGTATTTTCGTAAATACACACTTATTGTTTCCCATCTTTAAAGAGATTCAACTAGCCTTACGTTACCTGTTGTAAACAGACTGTAATGATATCCTAAATGCACCCATGCCAAACCGTTCTGTAGGGAATGCACCCTGCCTTTAAGAATACCACGTTAGTGTTAACACAGCCAGGAAGACTTTTGGGATTGTATAGTTACATAGGGGCCCAGATGTAAGGCAAAGTGACCTGATATTTAAGATCGTCGTGAGCAAAGTACAAATGCGGCTGAGGTGCAAGTTCACCTCCAGGAAGACCCCCAGTCCTTAAAATGTCACAGAGAACCTAAAAGTATACCAGAATTAGTAGAACACAAAAGTAGGTGAATAATATAAATATATTAAGGAATCATAAGAAAATTGGTTAAAAGTGATAGGAAGTGTGAAGCAAGTAGCAGAAGAGAAATTATGGAGCAAGCGTGAAAGTAGAGTGTTGGGAATGAGTTGTAGTGAGCAACAACCTGAATATCCCGACTCCAGTCAACAGAATCACTAACAATGAAGACTGCTTGGACCCTGTGGGAGGATACATACTCCCTCTGTGATGCGGATGGGAAGCTTATGCCCTGGTCCATTATCCACTTTTTGTGAGGTGCTAATGGATCAATGTTGTCGAAACACAGTGCGTAGTCATCTATGGAAATGACATGTCTGTAAATATAAAGAGGCAGGAGTTAGAGCACAGAAGGTGAGGCGTTGTAAAAGAATAATTAAGGGTAGAATGAAAAAGGGCATACTTGAATCCATATTGAGAGAGCACTGCTGCAGGTTCTCCTTTGCCAACAGCAACAACAAAATCATCTCGAAACCTGGATGTAGTTGAAAACGTGAAATGAAATAGAGTAGGGGAGAAGGTAAGAATGAATTATTAATGGGCAGTGGGTTTTGATTGAATTTGATTAAGAAGGTAAGAATGAATGAATATAGGTAGTAAGATTGATGAGAAAGCTACCTAATAGCGAGTTGCTTGAATGGGGAATGTCCATGCAAAACCTGAAAGAAGGGAGAGTATGCAGGGTAGTGTGTAAATAAAAAGAGAGAATGCGGAATAAGAAAGGGTAAGAGTGATACCTGTGATGGTAAAACATTGATACCAAATAAATTGGACAATTGAAGAGCCCTAATAGATTCACGAACTCCGCCTCCTATGGGAATATTAAATTGATTGGTAAGAGATGATGCAAGGTAAGGATTATATTAGAAAGAAGCAAGAAAGGGGTAAATGCAGTTACTACCATTAGTGAGAAAGACATAGGGGATCTTCAAGGAACCTGCAGTGCAGTGATTTTAATGAATGAATAGAAGAAGAGAGAAAGAGAGAGAGAAGCAGCAAGCAGTTGGGGGGTTGTTGGTTGGTTACCTTGGGGATTGTATAGTTTGGAGAGAGCGCGAGTGGATCCAGCGATGGGAGTATTACCTCGCAAAAGGACGCCGTCAATGTCGAATGCGATCCCAAACCCAACTCCTCCATTACTGCTGCTCTTGTCGTTGTATTATTATTCAATCAATCCAATCCAATCCAATCAAATCAAATCAAATCAAATCAATCAATAATATATTCATTCAGTATTGATAGGATGATTATTTGTTTACCTTGGAGATGGAGGTGCTGCTGGTTCAATGCGGGAGGAGAAGCTACGCCACAAACATGAATATGAATATGAATATCCCTTCCTCCTCTCTGCTTCCACTAACAACTTCTTCACTATTCCCATCATTCTCTCTCTGCTACTCAATCCAATATGCCTTCAATCATCTACGCCTTTCCATCTCATCATTCCTTTTTCTTTTCTTTACTTTCTTTTTTTGTTCAGATTTAAAAAATGCTTTTTTATTGATAGCCAAATAAAGGACCATCTCATCTCACTCTTTTATTGTATGAAACCGTCTTACTCTTTTATTATTTTTATTATTATTAATATAGCAAAACGGAATTGATCCGATCAAACTTGTGTACAAGCTTCAACTATCCCAACAAACATTATTCCATTAACCTGGCCCGACCCAACCAAGATTCTTAGGGCCAACCTGCGACTTTCAAGTTTCAACTATCAAATTAAGCCGACTAACTTTCAAGTCTCGAACCAAGTATACTTTGAATTGGCTCCCACTCTACAATTTTTACTCTTTCGTATACATTTTTTCCATTCCATACAAGGTAGGGTGTTTGCACTTTACAATAGACAGATAACAAACAACCGAGTGATTGAATATACAACTTGCTTCAATACTCTTTTACACATACTAACATACACTACCAGCATTTCAAAGCAGCAGAAGTGCAGAACCAAAACAATTAAGTAAAACTGAATGAGCCACGGATCCACGTGAGAGCCATATATAATGACGAGAAATTGAGATACATCTCCAGCATAATATTATCATCATCACAGCTCACAGTCTTAGAGGATAATGAATCAAGCAAATTTTATCAAAGAATATCCGACACTGTAGACCATAATACACCATACTCCAGCTTCTTATACATTATCGGAAGCATACAGAAACCAGAGGGATGTCAATATCATTATCATCATCGTCCTCACATGCCACAACAATATCCAAGTGCCTGCGATATGCTGGAATTTCCAAATTGGCGATATCCTTGGCTACATCCGCAACCTTCTTATCCATTCTGTCTTTGTGCAGGGGGAACATACTGTTGTATAGCAAACAATTTCCACAGGATATGCTGTAAGCATTCAACCCCTTGTCCTTGAGCCACTCTACTACTTCCCTCAGTGTAGGGTTCCCTTTCAAGACCCACCTATCCCACACAGTCCACTTCATGTCACGATGCTTAAACACCTTGGCTGGGACTGGCTCAGCCATAGAGAAGAGAGGCAATGCCAGATTGGCAAATGTATTACGGTAATCCTCCAGCTTGTGCTCTCCATTCAACACCTTGTACAGCTCCAGGCACACCAACCCAGTCGCCATTGCAGTTGACGTGGCAATTGCAGGGATTATCCTGCCTGCAATCAATTTCGCTTTCAATTTGTCCACTTCAGGGATGTTGTAGTTTCTCGCCCTCATATTCGCCAGAGCGGATATCAGGTCCATATGATAGTTTGTGTCATCGTCCTGTACAAAGTCGTAAAATGTGGATTCCCTTTGCCCCCGCATAAAATAATAACAGTCACAGTCTTGGGTTGTGAAAATAGGAAGTGAGATGCTGCCAAATATAATGCATTGCGTGGTATTCCCTCCATCCCATGTCCCTATTTCCTTCTTTTGTCCATCCCAAAATAATCGGATCCACTCTATATCTGGCCAAATAAAGAGGAGAACTTCCCGGAATATCCCTACTTAAATAACACTCTATTCGGAAATGGTAATATGGATCTCTAATTCAAGGGGAAATTATTTCTTAAATCTAGCCTCTAGTCATCAAAAGGAACAATATAAGTGGGATAGAGGGAGTAACTTTAAGTTAAATTATTCTATAAAATGATGAGGATCACCATAGGTTTAGACAAACTTAAACTCAGTGGATCGACAGTAATGATCAGTTTGGGAAATAAACTTCTCACTTTGGGAACGGTCACATGCTGGAATCTTGTGGCATGTAGGATTCAACCTTAAAACTACAGTGGACTCGACCACAATGACCAAGTTGACGGAGAAATCACTAGAAAGAAACAAACCTTCTCAAACTGGATTGGTTTCATCCTGAAATTAGGTGGCAGATTGCTGCTGCAGCGCTCCAGCCTACTGATGAGCTCATCAATGACTGCTCCATCATCAATAGAAGAAGAAGACAAGGTTGTGGCCTCGTCATCAGTCACAATCTTTGCATCATTCTTTGGCTCAAAGTCTGGGATCAAAACTTTGTCAACAGCCTCAGCCAGCTTCTTTGGATGTGTAACCCAGTCGGGCACAGGGATACCAAATGTTTCAGCTCGTAATACAGACCCAGACAAAATAAAATGTAGATGAGAAGGATCAGAAGATGTAAACTGCAAAGGGCGAGGAAACCTCTTTGGGGCAGACCAAAATGGAGCTCCAGTACTGGTTGTAGCGTTCTCGGGGAAGGTATATGTCAGCTGCTTCACACGGTTGGTAAAGTAGTCTTCAAACCTGTTCACACAATGAGATCTTCAGAAATAAACGCGGAAATTGTTTAGGAGTAAGCATCATCTAGTTGGTGATACGTACTTCAATCTAGCCCAGGCAATACAATCCTCAAATGTTTTGCATCTCCCTTTTTCCAGGCACTCGAGAACACGTTCCAAAGTATCCCTTGCCTGAGCATCACCAGCATTGCTCATGGCTGATGTGTATTCATTAGGATTTGAAAGATAAGCGTTCACTTCAGCAGGCGTTTTCTCTAGTAATCCCTCAAATTCAGAGCGAGCCCAAGTCAGACAATGGTCAATGTTATGCGGAAAAGAATGCACAGTGCACATAGGTGCTTGCTTCTCAGGCGGATCTCGAGAGGCCCCATAATTCTCAGTAAGGTGTGGGATAACCATTTGCGTATTGCACTTGGCACCTAAAGTTCCTGATTCAAGTAGAGGTTTCTGGAAATATAAGCACCTCTGATCAACATAAAGTCTGGCATTTACATTGTCCACTGCGTTGATTACAACACTTAGACTCTCCCAGTAAGTGTCATTAAACACATTTTCGGTTTCAGGGCCAACTCGATTCTGCAATGCTTCAACACAGAACTGTGGATTAATTGCAGCAGCAGCAGTAGCAGCAACGGTGGATTTAGCTTGTCCAATGTTCCAGTCACGAAACAAAAACTGCCTACTAAGATTGCTTTTCTCTATTACATCATCATCAGTAACTGTTAGCTTCCCCTGGTTACCACAAGAAACTCCCATCAAAGCTAAATTCTTCAAGAATTCACATCCAAGAGCACCAGACCCGACAACAAATACTTTAGCATCTTCAAGTTTTTTCTGAAGTTTTGATCCAAAAACTGATATCTGAGCATCATAGCGACTATTCCTTGGCATACGCTCGCAGGGTTCCAGAGGTTCAGAAGGAAGAGATTCAACTGAATCAAAATAGAAGAACTGCAAACAGAAAGCTACTATTGAATTGAAGGTCAAGGTTTACAGAGCCTCAGTGGAAAAGCAGACAAGAAATTATGCCAAGTGGAACGATACCAACCTGAAAAAGAGGGTGAAACTTCCCAGAGCAAGCCTTGACAACTTCTTGGCCGACAAAACCGCCAAACATAGCAGCCATAGGGTTCAAAATTGCCCTGGCCCCAAAAGCAAAGTGACGCAGAATTTTGGGATTAATATCTTCAAGCTTGCCATCCGCAAGACTCTCGTTCATTTGGCTAGCTATAGATATCAGCTTCTGCGCATCGTCCTCCAAACCGGGATTGGGATAACGCCCCAGCTCATCAACAAACTTGTCCAAAGCTTGAAAAGCCAAATGTAGCACAGGGGGGCGATCAAATTTTGAAAAGTCACTCAACAAAAAGTCACCGGGATCACTGAGTGCTTCTCTTAACGGCTTAAACCGCAGAACCTTTGGCTGCTTGATTTGTGTGACAATCCCACCTTTTTGGTACACACCATAGTTTGTAGTGTCCTCCTCAAGCGTAAAAGAATAAGGCCTTGCATTTGTAATCTTCCTGGGCTTACCATCATTCAGTTCCGTCATTCCATGAACCTCTGTGAAGACAAGAAGGTCGCCATCTTGGAATTGTAGCCTTTCATCATCAACACACGATACAAGAGCAGGGTTGTCATTGCTGATTGAGGCAATTATACCAGTGTGTGGTTCCTCACCGTCAACATCAAAAACAGTAAATTCGGGGCCAAAGTCACAAAAGACACTTCCAAAGAGACCCCTAACTTGAGCTTTAATGAAAGCAATTGGGGGTTGATGATTGTGGCAGTAATCATCAAACTCAATAGCTTTCCCCAAGCTGATATCAGTGAACACAACAGCCTAGAAAAGATCGAATGAGACCATGATCATTGATTATACTAATTAAAAGTAATATGTGAATCGGTAATAGCCAATTACATAAAAACTGAAAGGCACATCTAATTGGACAAGAGCACAAAGGCAGAAACTGATGAGTGTTTGATTATGGGAAAAGAAGTAAGGTGTACCTGGAAATGAGAGAGTTGTTGGGCGGTTAAAGTAGAAGTCAAGGTTGTAACATGCACAGCATTATTCAATTCTTGCAACTTAGGCATTGCAGCAACAGCTCTGTTGTTGCCAACATCAGTTTCAGAGAAAAGAAAATTGCTGGACAAATCCCATAACTCGACACAGCCTTGATCATGCAATGTCACGGATTTGACTCCGGCAAGGATAAGATTCTTTGCTGAAATAATAAAACACACAAGTTTAGGTAGAGATTATGAAATTATGAGCTAGATAGAAAAGAAAAACGTACCGATTTCAGCACCAAGGCCTTGCAAACCAGAGACGAGAACATTAGAGGCAAAAAGACGTCTCATAGTATCACGACCATAGACAGCGAGCTGCCTGCTGTGCAGATCCTCGTCGATATCGGGCACTGCCGTCATAATAGGAACTTGTTTGTTGCTGCTGCTGCTGTTATCGGCACCTTGAATGCGGGATTTCTTAACACAAGAGTTAGTTGAAGAAGAAGAAGAAGAATTGTGATGGTGGTGAGCAGCTCTGTTTTTTGGAAGCATATATTTCAAACAGGTGTTGAATAATCGGCGCCCCCACACCATCACCATCAACATCACCATCCCTTTAGTCAATTCAACTATACTATTTAGAATTATTTATTATCACTGATAATAAAAAGCAAAAAAAAAAAACAAGAAACGAGACTTGGATGAAATAAAGAAGAAAGAAGAGTGTGTGTGGAACTGTGGAAGACAAAGAAAAGAAGCAAAGGAAAGATAGGTGACCTGATCAAGTATGGGATTCCTTTCCAGAATTCATACAACTTGAAACACACTCTATTCTCATTTAGTCCACTATATATACTCCCTCCATCTCATTCATTTCTTTACCTTTTAATTGAGATCGAATGAAAGATCATCTCACATTTCACTATTTTTCACTACTTTTTTTATTTTATCCTTGCTTGTAAAATTATCTCACTCCTAAGTCCTAACTATGTATAACACCGTCTTACACGTGACTTAATCGTATATGTCTGACAATTAGTTAATTACTCTGTACCACGGTAACATTTTGAGCTACTTCATATAGTAGGTACGAGTGTAGGACTCGGTAATTTTAATTGCAACTCTACGCGTAGACATAAACCCATCAAAATCCCAGAGATGACTTCATTGAACATCATCATCTCAAGTTTTTAGCCTCACAAAGACAAAGCCGGAACCAAAAGATGAACAAAAACTACGTCAAATATTTCAACAGTCATACCCCCTCCCAAATGTTGCTGCAACATCGCTGATAAAAAAGAATGAATCTAAACACACCCAAATACTATAAGAACATTTGTAGCCATGTACAAAGCTCCAAATAAGCGACATAAATGGAACACAAGGGCGTATTACTCAGGACATCCCTGCACCCTAAACATGAAACCCGCCATTTTCAACATCAACATCCCCCATTCCAGTGTCATCTTCATCTTCGCTGTCATCATCACCGCCCTTCTCTTCATTATCTTGGCGCAATTTTTCCAACTGATCTTGGAATAGTTTATCATCCCTTTCACTCACCTGTATACATGACCAAAATACAGCTTGGTTAACACTTGCAGTAACAGAGACAAAGAGGAGGGTTATTGTACCCTCTTCATTATTACTGTAATAATCAATCAACAGATACTTACGGTTCTTGGTGCATCCTTCACTATAAGCTTCCCATTATGACGTTCAATTTCTTCAGTACAAGCAACGATAGCCTTGTTAAGGGTTGAAATACCTTGATCCTACAGTTGCCACAAATCATTATGCGTAATTCACAAGGGTACTTAAATCTCGAACAATGGCTAATATATGAAACATACAGACACTTTCTCATACATCTCAGGTAATAAGGTTTTCACTAAATTACTGTAAACCATCCACTGAAGACAAATTACCTCTGCCACAAACTATGGTAGTTATTCAAGGTTGTTTAAAAGGTTATTTGAGTAAAATATAATGCGGTTTAACATAAGAAAATAAGAGATTGCGCTCTCTTGGAGGAACTAGGCTACAAGGACTCTGAGCATTCAAAACCCGAAGTTGTATCAGCAAATCAGCAAATTGAGACCGAAAGCAAAAAAGCAACCAAACAGACATTGGTTGGTGGGATGGGGGAGGGGGAGGGGGAGGTAAGGGAAAGCTCATTCTGTCCTGGTTATCCCTTTTCACCTGGTTCTCCTGTTTACTCTTCTTTCAAGCAGGGTGTGTACCAAAAAGATCCCATCATACATTGTATTTGTTCCCTCACTCAGCAGTCATCAGTCACCTTTTTTTATACTATATGCAAGAAGCCTAAACAAGTACTCTCAATAGCTCACAATGTACTAAATAGTGTACCTAAACAGGAAAGTTAATTTAACAGCTTAACTCAAACGCTAAAACTTGCACACATTCAAGAAGCAAGTGCATGAACAGACGGAAGCAATGTGTGTTACAAATACACGACAGCAAGAAGATACTACGGAACCAAATTATAAGTGGAGGAAGAAGAAACTGACTTTATTAAGGGTGTGAGTGGTCAAAACATAGAGAGGTGGTGCAACAAGCTTGATTTTGACAGGGCAATCGTTTGTTCCTGCAGCTTCAGCCCTACGCATTGCATCCTTAATATGAAGCACCCCATCAAAGTGGAAACATTTAAGTTGGATATCAGCACGAATTTTGAGAGGGTTTGGGGTCATTCTTCGTCTGACATTCTTAATCAATGCATCCTTGATCTCTGGAGTGACGGAAGGGAGTAGCTGAGTGACCTGGTTACCATCAGGAGCGGTGGTTTTGAGTGGATAAGTAAGTTGATCCAAAACAGAGTCAGGGTCTGTTACTAGTGTTTTGAAAGCCTACAGTCATAGTCATTGTCAAATGTCAATTGTCATTGCGATTGAATAATAATAAGGTAATACTTAATAATAATGATAAAGGAAATCAGAAAGCAAAGGAGTAATATATAGGAGTATACTTCAAAAGCATGGCCATATTTTCGATAGAGAGGCCAAGCAATGCGAACATACAAATCCTCCAAATGAATAGAGAGAGTCTCAGCAAGGTGACGCATAATAGAATGAACAAGTTTAGACTTGTTGTAACGGTCGACACAGTTAGCAATATCTTGTTCGGAAACACGGCGCTTGCTGAGATCAATATAACCTTTATCCTTATCAACCCTAATCACCATGAGAGGCTCAATGCGACCAACCTTGATGAGGCTGTTGACGCTCCTAATCCTACGTTTAGACAGCTCCGACATTGGTATCATACCCTCGATGTTGTTGTATTCAATCAGTGACACGTATACACCCGATTCAGCTATCTCTTTCGTCTGTATCATCACTGTCATCTCCACCTCCGGGTACTTTGCCTCGTACATCCTACACTCCAGATTCGCTCCCGCCATCTTCTCAATCAATTCAATTCAATTAGGGGGTTTAGGGTTTGGTTTCACCGTATTAGATTATTAGATTATTATTCCTAATATTCCTTTGTTAGTCGTTATTATTACATGAGACGGGCATCTCTATTTATAGGTGCATGTAAAGGGTCAACGATATATGGAAACTAACGTAGCTACAATCCTACCCTCAACCCAAATATATTGCTTTCCTAATCACATCATTTGGTACTACTCCGTATCCTAATTCTCTTATTATTAGGTTTTGCCCCTCTTTTCTTGTCCCGTTCCCATGAATGCTCATTATTTTCGAGTATATTGTAACAAAATTTACAAAAGTAGCGGTATATTTAATCAAAAGCTTTAAATGCTTAAAAATAATCACATTTACACGCTCAATTTTATTCGGATTAAAACCGTCAATTTTTTTTATGTTTCTAACTCTTAATATTACACATTAATAATTTTAGATTTTGAAAATTAAATCCAAAGTGCATTTGAGTAATTGTACTTGTAATTGTTAAGTTTTCTATAAATAACTATCTAAAAAACCGTGCATTTACGCCGGATATACACTAGTTTGGGTAGTAAGTTGGGAATCAGAGTGCTTCCATGTTGTGGTTTGGTCTTCTTAACCAATCAGTTTGTAAGCCTATCAATAATGTAGACAGGCAGCTACCCTTTAAACAAGATAAGTTTCCATCACATCTTCCTTGTACATACTATAAATGCTTCTGGTTGCTGCGTCCTACTTGATACAAATACAAATTAGGAAATATCCTACAATTCATAACCATCTCATTATTTAACCACACATATTTTATATGGAGAATAACCGTAGTTCATCAAGGAGTCCCAAGAAAGAAGACCAACAAGTTGTACCAGTCACCAACCAAACTAGTATCGAAACTTTACAAGATTTAAGAGGGTTTCTTGGCATCAATAATGTCCAAGAAGATGACGACAAAAGTGTAAGCAAGAGCGACCAAACAATAATGCACAACTCCGATGGCCACGAGTGTGTCGGTTGGGACTTGACAAGTTCAATTAGTTGGGAGGTTGATCAAGCTGATAGCACTAGTTTTATCAAGAAACAAGAGGTTGATAATTCTCTTGGGTTCTGGGGTGAAAGTAATAACAATTTCAATTCCGAAACAAATGCAAATTTGAAACTAAACTTGAATCATGAGCAGGTGCTTGAAGCTTGGTCTAATCGAGGTGGTTCTCTTTGGGCGTATAATCACGATCATCATCATCATCATCCTGATCCTTGTATTTCTGCTTCCAAATATCCTTATGTTAGTATTCATTCATTCTTCTCTCAAATTTCTGCATGCAATTCCTGCTATTATTGCTTCTTAATTACTATCCTATGGGCTATGGGCTATGGGCTATGGGCTAGGGACCAATGCAAGTAGTACGGAGTACTCTTTAACAATTTTGTTATCATGCTAGAATTAAGAATACAAATTCTCACTTGAATTGATGTTGTTATTGTATGACATTCACGTACACGGTACACAACATTATAGGAACTCTTGACACAATATAATGCAAGAGTTCCCAAATTAAATCTAGAAGATGAGAGGTTTAATGGTTCAATAATGAAGATGTTATGTGCATCTACCCCATACAAGTAATATTCAGTGCTCTAAAATGAACCGAGTCTGAAACCATATGTAGGTGGGAGAGGTCCCAAATCTAGAAGATGAGAGAACGAGCAGAGAAACAAGTGTGCTTAGATACAAAAACAAGCGCCAAACTAGATTATTTTCAAACAAGATCAGGTATCAAGTTCGCAAGAAAAATGCCGATAATAGACCTCGTCATAAGGTAAATCTTCTTCATCAATCAATTATTCTTCTTAATTAAAACGGCTTTCACATCCTTAACTGTTTTTTTTAGCCTTTGCCCTTATTTTTATTCTGAAATGTGGTGATTTTCTTAGTCAAATTGTGACATGGTTTTGTTACTAAGCCTTTCACTGATAAATCTATTATCGTTTCACTCTATATTGTAGGGTCGTTTTGTAAAACTAGTTTCGAATGATGAAAAATCACAAGATGGATAATATCGTTATGACTTATGAGGTACATTTTGTTAAACTTTCTCACCATGTAAAGTCAGAGTCTTTCAAATACTCCGTATAGCATTACATGCATTTTATTGACAATTTTTTTTCAGGTGATGATTGAAGATCAGGTCTGTGCATACAAATATCCATCCTCATCAAAAAAAAAAAAAATTCAAACCCAAGAATATTTTTTTGCGGACATGTATTTCTTTTATTATAC
>JAYMSF010000226.1:0-18555 GCA_036897335.1 Silene vulgaris | reverse complement strand
AGTTGCCGACGCCGCGACTGAATGTGACGCATAATGTGTTGATAAATTTTACATTTAATCAGAACTTCAATATTTGTCATAGAAAAATATATTTGAGTTAGGCAAGTTTAACATAGTTTCATTTAATGGAAAATAAAATTAAATGGTAAATAGAGGTAGCCCAGAAGGGGCCGAGCATCACAACTAGTATTTCCTTAATCATGATCACAAAGACAATATATAAGTGTTGATTGTCAGTAGTAAAGGTGCAATCATCAGGTCGGGTAAAGTCGGGTCTTTTAGGATTATCGGGTCATTCTACCGTTTCGAATGTAGTTGAGGTTTGAATCGGGTCGTTATTTGATTATGTCATTTCGGGTCGAGTAATGTATCGAGTTGGGGGGTTTGGGTGAGGTTATTATCGGGTCTGGTTACTTTAGTGCATCACTTCAATTTTTTACCACTAAATTTAGTTCTTAACCATTATTTGGTCTACTAGCTACTTACTTTATTATTAAGCCAAAATTATCAATTTAAACACTTAATCACTTTCATTTTAATCAATATTAAGATTAATAATTGTCGGGTTATTAATTTTATCGGGCCAATATTGGGTGGGGTCTGGTTTGGGTCACTAATAATCAATTTGTGTATTCGGCTCATTATCAGGTCATGAGGTAAGGTCAGGTCAGGTCGATTTCGATTTGCAATATTATTGGGGTTTGTTGGGTTGAATTTACTCGGGTACGGGCCGTGTCAAAATACATGATGTAGTTCTAAATCATGAGGGAATTAACACGAGTTAGGATCCTCTTCATTACCTTAAAGACTGTGGATGATCCATTACCTCCTATAAATTTATAATTTTATATTATTTCTCTTATATATACCATCCATTACGTTAAAACCGTTAGATCATTTCAGAATAATATCTAGACCGTTTAAAAGTAATAAAGAGGAGAAATAAAGAAGAGGACCCAAATTGCATGAACACATACACTTAAAACATAACTTTTCCGGTCATAAGCAAGATCTAAAAAGGCTTCAACAAGCGAGTTGTAAAAAATCGTTAGGGGATTCAAACACCCCGTGTCGGTTTCCCCTGCCTCTTCAGAGAAGAGGGGGTTTGAGTGGGTGTCGTGGAGCTTAACTCTGACAATCCAGTGGAGGATTACGGTCTTCTCCACCCCTATTTCGGCGCACACACTCGTTAAGAAATAACTTTTCAAAATTCCCTCTAAAAATTTCGCATAAACGTCCGTTCTTTTCCAACCTACGTAGATAAAAAATATCCGCAGTTAATTTAGTTAAGCAACATGATTCTCAAATATTGCAAAAATGGCGTAAGGCTTTTTCAAACCTTTGCTCCCAACAATCAATTATATCTCCACTGTACTGTTGTGTTCGGACTTCGGACTTCGGACTTCGGATACTAGTATGTAGCTACACACTACTCTGGGTCTCTGCCTAGTGTCTAGCTCAAACTATGGGCTCCACCAAACCCGGTCCTTTCCTTCCGGGTCCGAGTCATCGATGGGCACATGATCGCCTCCGCACTCAGTCTTATGTGGCTAGATTGTCGTTAGCCCGATTGAAGTCTGTTGTAAATTTGACTGCCTCACCTTACCTATGCACACCACCTGCTCAACAATATGTCTCTATGGGAATATGGGAATTCTACAGGAGTTAAGAAGGATACTTGACGGAATCGTACTTCATGTCCGAGATGATGTGAGTTGCTCCCTCTGTTTCCTAAACTGTGGATTGAAATATTGAACTGAATGAACTCGAACTTGACCCACCATCCATTTGTTTTCCATTTTATCTTACACTCGTTTTTCATCCATTAGACTATTTAGTTGTGGTTTTATCCATTTATTTTAACTGGGCGTGGGTGAAATTATCATCCCTAAAATTGAGAAACGAATACTAGAAGTTAATCTTAGTTGTTTACTAAAGCCAACTACACAGAATAACATTGAAATGGAGCTGTAGTACTTGTAAGTCAATCTTAGTTAGATCCTTAGAGTTGATCAGAAACAGACTTGTGCCTAGATGGATTTTAGGGACCGTAGTTAAGCAAGGTTAGTAGGTGTTTAGGGCTATAGCAAGACGGTTCTATGCAAAATTTTAAAATGCATTGTTCGTGACCATTTTTTTTGAGTTAGAACAAGATTGAAATTATTAAAAAAATTAATTTCCTTTATGAGGGCATTAGGTTGGCGGGTGGTCAGGTGGACCCTTGCTATTCCCTCGCTCCGCTAATGGAGATGAACACCTTGACAAAGATAAGTTGGAGGAGTCAATCGGAAGCTAAGAGCTAGAGTTCATGCTTATACGTGCAAAGGATGGTGCCATTAACATAGAGAATGAGATCTACCATTTTGTTTCTTCTGCTCACTATTATGGTTACACTCTTGAGTATGCACCATAGTATTGGGAATGAGGGTAATTACTTATTTACTTGTGTATATAACTATCTCGCGTACAGATATACTTGCAGTAAATTAGTGATGTTTGATGAGCAGTAGAAGCAGCATGAGTGCGTGACTGATAATTATCTAAGGTGAGCCATCTAGCACAAATGTTTATGTTGGGACTTAGACTTCAAAAATATATTCATTTTTGCTGTTGCAAAATGAGGGACTAGCTCTTTAGGTTCTGGGAGTAGTTTGCGCAGTTAAGATAGCAATTTGCGGTTGCAAGGTTCCCACATTGGTCGAGAATCATTGTTCACTCTGTTTTTATTAAATGACAGGCCTTCCATACAGAGTTCATGATTAATAACAACTGCAGCACAGTTTGAATCCTGCAATGGCTTAATATGGGGAAGCTTTGCTTTGAAAAATAGAATATTAATGCTTGTTTTCAAGGCAAGTATATTGCTGGTGCTCTTGAATGGACGACATCTAGTCTACCCTAGATTATAAATTCTCTAAGAAATAGTCTCATGATAAGATTATCATTAGACCGACCCATAATAATGTAGTTATCGTTGTTTTCAATATTTATTTAGTGGTTAGCGGGCCTTATAAAAATACGAGTGTATTTATTTAGAGACAAATTGATCTCAGTATTGGGTGATAGATTAGTTGAAATTATAATTTATAATACCCAAATGACAAAGTACAACTGTAAATGAGTTGCAAATATTCTGAGATTCTGCCTAATACAATGGTAGTTATAATTAGTGGTGAACATTGTTTAGTTGACAGGGAGGATGGAGAGAGAAATTCACAGTTATTCTGCTGTTAACAAGTCTTCTTTCAAATGAAAATGGACAGGCTAAATGTGCAAACTCCCTTTCACTTCCTACCTTCTCGCATTTTTGTTTCTCCATTCTCAATTTCCAAACAAACAAAAACCTAATTTTCATATTTTTCTAAAAAACATTCCTTTTGCTTTATACTGAAATTTCTGGTAAAATATTCATTTAGCTCTTTAAAATTTTACTGGAAACTTTATATATCGTTGGTATATCGATCGTATTGTTGCATTACGGTTTCCAATTTTTGTCTGTTTTGGTAGTTTGAATTTCTGAATTTGTTGATGATGAAGTCAATGATGTATTTGAAATTCGATACAATTTCGCTGTCATATGCTTATGTAACATTTTTTCGAATGACTTTGTCTAAAATTGTATTGATGTTGATAATGTCCGGGAATGTACTTGTTCGTCTCCTACCTGCAAAACAGCTGTGAATTGAATAGTATTTTCATTATCTTAATGAATTTGACAATGTCAATCTTTATCATTTCTAGGCCTAATCTGGTAAAGGTAAAAAAGGCCAGAAATTCTCATTATTTCTTAATTGTTTTGGTTTCTCAGGTTCAGCGATAAATTCCCAGGCTTTGAGCATCAAATAAGTAATCGAAAAGACAGCTCAGAAGGGTTCATCATCTGTTTATTGCTTTGCAGAAAACTGCATTCTCAAAGGATAAAGCAAAATAGAGACTTCATTGCTAAAGTTTAGCGAGTAAGGTAGTAAAGGCCAGACTGACATTAACGGGGAAGAGGGCCCCAGCAGGAAAGGGCCGGAAAATGGTGTTGGAAGGTGGGGATCAGGACCTGGTGCAAGGGCCTGATACCCGCCGCGAGAAGATATTTGTATCTGTGAGACTGAGGCCTCTCAATGGGAAGGAAATCCAGAGCAATGACTTCGCTGATTGGGAGTGCATCAACAATACCACCATCATATTCAAGAATTGCCTTGCTGAGCGTTCTATGTATCCTAATGCCTATAATTTTGGTAAGCTAATCTCCTTGAACATTAAGTTTTTGATCATAAATATATCATTGATGTTGTTATGCATTTCACCTTAAACATTGACTACATTCTCGGCCCAATTTCCATTATGGATCATCAATAAATAACCTGTTTGTGTTTCAAACACAACAGAAAGTTGAGTACACTTTGATCCCTACCTTGTCGAAGATGGGAGCCTTTGACGAATTCGGATTCCATTACTTGTTATTGTACAACTGCTATTTTCGATTAAGCTTGAGGTTTCTGATTTGATTTTCTCATTGATTGGTGGTTTGTAACAATTTTTGTTCCTTCCATTTTGCATAAATGTGTGATAGACAGAGTATTTGGGAATGATTGTTCTACAAAGAAAGTCTATGAGGAGGCTGCTAGAGAAGTTGCTCTTTCGGTTTTAAATGGCATTAATTGTGAGTCATCCATCTTCTACATTCTGAATGCTGCCTTTATCATTTGCCATTGTCTTCATTTTATTGATGATTTACTCAAACTTTATGTATCGTTGTTAAATAGCAAGTGTCTTCGCGTATGGGCAAACAAGCAGTGGGAAGACATTTACAATGAGTGGAATAACACACTATGCCGTATCAGATATATATGATTACATAGAGAAGGTACTCAGAAGTCAGAATCTCAGATCATATTTCTTTGTTCATCTGACATCTATATTAAAAATGAAGATTTTGTTAATATTGAAATACATTTTTTAACTTCTGAACAGCATAAGGAGAGAGAATTTGTGATGAAGTTTTCGGCTATTGAAATCTACAATGAACATGTCAGGGACCTCTTGAGTCCAGATCCCACACCCCTGAGGTGCTTAGATGATCCTGAGGTAAGTTCTATAGTCAATAGTTCAAGCCATTATCCAATCATATAATTAGACAAAAATAAAAACTATGATACTTCCATGCTACCCTGCGGTTGTAACATCGAATTAAAGCTCCTTACATCCAACCCCCTTACCCCTCTGTTTGCGAGAGCACTTGATACACTGGGCTAATGTTGCTGTTGGATAACAGAGAGGGACAGTGGTCGAGAGACTTACAGAGGAGATTCTGAGAGATAAAGGTCATCTTCTTGAGCTCATTGCTGTTTGTGAAGGTAAGAACATTTAAACTGATTTTTTTAGCCTTTCGGGGTACAGGGTACCAACATTGTCCTAACTTGAAATGATTTATGGCCATGTTCTTTACTTGTAGCACAAAGACAGACAGGAGAAACTGGTCTTAACGAAACAAGTTCTAGATCTCATCAAATCCTCAGGCTGGTACGTTCTTGATTTTCAAAATGACATCTATACCTATGCGATGTTTACTTATTAACAGATTTGAACTCTATCAGACTATTGAAAGCTCTGCTCGTCGATTTGGTGGTGGAAACTCGAGCATGCTTGCGGCAAATGTGGTATGCAAGCCTGTTCTCTTAGCTTTAAGATATTGTGATTATCAACGATGTAAAACTAATCAGAATTTGAACAGTTATAATGTTTTCATAATGTTTTCTCACATAGAACTTTGTTGATCTTGCTGGAAGCGAGCGTACTTCTCAAACACTGTCAACTGGTACGCGACTGAAAGAAGGTTCGCACATAAATCGAAGTTTGCTAACTCTTGGGAAAGTCATACGCACTCTGAGGTTCTATTACCTTTCTTTCGTATCCACTTAATGCTTTTTTTCACCAAAATATATGGTCAGTTATTTTCTCTCAATCGAAATATTTCACACAAACATTTGTATAAATCGGTTTCAGACAAAATTTTCTAAAAATATGTATGTATAATTCTAGTACCTTATGAAAGAATAAGAAGTGATAGAGCTAATGCTTGAAGTCTGAAATGCAGCAAAGGCAGAAATGCGCATGTTCCATATCGAGACTCAAAGCTAACGCGCATACTGCACCACTCTTTGGGAGGAAATGCCAGGACCGCCATTATATGCACCATGAGCCCTGCTCACAGTCATCTAGAACAATCTAGAAATACACTGTTATTCGCAAGCTGCGCGAAGGAAGTGAGTACCAATGCTCAGGTTAATGTGGTGATGTCTGACAAGGCATTGGTGAAACAATTGAAGAAAGAGTTGGCGAAACTGGAAACTGAACTCAAGACTATATCATCAGTCTCCACAAAGGATGATGTTACTTCCATTCTAAAAGAAAAAGAACTTCAGATTGAAAAGGTGAGCAACACTTATTTTAATTTGTTTACGTTTGCTATTGAAGCGGTTTTCGTACAAGCACCTGTGAATGGAAAAAGGTACTTATAAAGGTTAGATTAGGATGTAAGTATGTAACAATGGCGGAGTCCACTAGTCTCATGCGTAGAATGGGAGAAAAAAAGAAGCGTAAAACAGTCATTTTACCAATGGCTGAGATTGACTGAAGAGTAAAATATAAGTATGAAGTTTCAACTATCACTTGCCTTACCATTGCCTTGTTTTTATATATAACCAGATGGAGAAAGAAATGAAAGAACTTGGTAGGGAGCGTGATCTTGCTCAATCAAGGATAGAAGAGCTGCTAAGAACTGCTGGGAGTCACCACTTCTCACGGCCACAGGATGATGTGTCAAGTCGTCAAACATCAGAATCACGGGAGAAAATTTCATGGTTAGATGATTCATCGGTAACATCAGACATATCAGACTACCAACGTTTGGATGTGGACCTAGCAACCTCAGAATCCTTCCAGTATCTTGATGAACATACCGATTTCGATTTTACCACTCAAACATCTAATGTTTTTGACAACTATGATCACAATGCAACCCTGGATTTTGCTCCTCCTAATTGGGGGAAAATGACCGCCGTGACAACTAGAATAGATGAAGACATGGAAGATAATTGCAAGGAGGTTCATTGCATTGAAGTTGAAGCGAGTATCGATGGAAAAACAAACTTATCAGATCCTTCGACTGGATTTTCTCAAGAAGTTATAGAGAAGGAAAGTGAAAAGGAGAAAGAGGAAGAAAAGAAGAGCGTTATTGAGAAAGAGTGTATTGTATCAGTTGAAGAGATGGAAGGAAGAGAGTCATACAAGTCAGAGTTTGATGTACTGGTGACTGATGAAGTTATTCCACTTGAACTAAAGGAAGAAATGGAGTCGATGATTGTAAAAGAGCACACCATGTCATCTGAAAAGGATCAGAAGTTTGAAAATGAGATGAATCCTTCTGATGTGAAGTGTGAGACACAAGTTTCTGAAAAAGGGCATACAAATTCATCGGAAAAGGAAGAGAGATTGTCAGACAACTATAAGGCTGAAAAAGAGTCTACGCTCGAAAAGAATGAAGAAATTAAAGTGGAAAATCACTGTGACAGTGATTACGAGGACTTGGTGAAAAGGATTAAGGAACTGCAAAGGACTATTGACAGCTTGTCCAACCGGAACCATCTTGAACACTACTCTCCTTCCATGGAGCCAGAGAAGTTGACCAACAGACGGTCGAACTTGAGCAGAAGTAGGAGTTGTAAGGCAGTTTTGAGTACGATTCGTGCCACGCCTACCTTTGATACGGTAGGTCAGCATCATCAGAATCAATCTTTTGGTGGGTTTGACCAGGTGGCTGTCTCAGAAAGGCCAAAGAAGTTGCCTAAGGGATTCGATTCGAATGATGGGTGCGGTGCAGATACATCTATATCAGGTTTTCCAACTACTATAAGGGATGCTATAAGGATTGAGATGGATCAGGATGTCAGGAATTCTGATGTGAGCGACTGTTCTAGCATTTACAGTTCTGTTGCAGGAACAAATGGAGATGCTAAACATAATCCCCACAAGCTAATAGGACCCAAATTGGTGAGTATTCTGCAATGCCTCTTCCCTTTTAAATTATGCCAAATTTTGAAATTCCTCTTGATGCACATTTTATGTAGTTTTCACATCGGCAAAATCGTGACAAGTATATATATCAGACTTCAGTTTCCAAAATTTTTTTCAGTCTAAATGACACATACGAATACAATAACATTACCTCAGTGACTTAAGGGGAGTGATGAATGTATGCACTCTTACCCTTGCGTTAAGAACAAATAAAGGTTGTTTCCACTTTCCAAACATCCCACGATGCAAAGTGCATTAAGAATTGCATCAAATGACTTCCACTTCACAATAAAAGATAGTGCAACAAATCTAGTACGCGATTTTTCTCTTATTCCATCAAATTTCGGAGCCAAATAATAGTGTCTCTGGCTCCATTATGACAGATACTAACACAGAAGCAAATTAGATAAAAAAATATGTTACAAACACACGAAGTGGAATATGTTGTTTTTTGTAACCATCAAGGAACAAGCGTACTCAGATTGTCACATCTAGTCCCGCGCTCTGTTCAAAATCCTGTTGTGATTGAGCAAGGTTGCTGGTTTTTTGCAGGATGGTATCATGGATGATTTGTCTGAACCGAAGTACAGTGAATCTAGTGACAGCGTCCGAGACATAGCCTCATATGGGATGCAGGAAAGAGATTGCATGTCAGAGGGAACACCAAGCAGTTTGCAATCCCCATTAAGTTGGAGTGAGGAGTTCGAGAACACGCGGTTCAGAATCATCGAACTTTGGCATGCATGCCATATACCATTAGTCCACAGAACCTATTTTTATTTGCTCTTCAAAGGTGATCCCTCTGACAAGCTGTACTTGGAGGTAGAGCTCAGAAGGTTGTCCTTCATTAAGAACCGATTTGATCAAGGCCAGAAGATTGTAATGGATGGTCAGATTTCGACACCATCTTCAAGGTACAGTCTCTTATTTTCGCTCGAAACTGTACCAACATCCATGCCTGCTCATATTGAGTTATTGACCACTTCAGCCCCGATGTTAGGAGTAATTCCCCACTTTGGTACTCGAAGCATCAAAACTTATATCACATGACAGCTCAAATTCACATGCTAAGTGTGTGATATTTTGCATAAGCTTCAAAAATAAGTCCCAGTGTTGATTATAAAGAGAGAATAATGGTCTAGTCTTTGATGAACTACAGCATGAAGGCATTGAATCAAGAAAGGGAGATGTTGATGAAGCAAATGTACAAGATGATCTCGCTTCAAGAGAGAGAATGCCTGTTTGAGAAATGGGGGATTGCGATAAACAGCAAGCAGAGAAGACTGCAATTGGCACAACAGCTTTGGACAGACAGCAAGGATATGCAGCATATCAGGGAGAGTGCAAGCCTTGTTGCTAAGCTGGTTGGTTTTGCAGACGATGGTGAAGTCGCCAAGGAGATGTTCGTGGGCCCCAGCCTCAATCCTAAAACCATCATTAACCGCAGATCCTATAGCTGGATTTCTGGCATCCCGTCTCTTGGTTAACGCTTCTAGCCAACTTTTATTGTTTCTAACTCGAAAAAAAAATTGTTTCATCCCAAAAAAAAAGTGTCTATTTCTCTCTTTTTTTAGTCTGTATATCTAATAGGAGCAACAGATTTAGTATTGCTGGTCTATATGATGTTGGTTAATTGGTACTAACCCAGAAATTTATTTGTCGTACATATTAGATTAACAATTTGTTTGTGACCCATGGACCATGGCACATATTTGGCTTGTATTAAGGTTGAGCTATACTCGGGTTATTTCGTCCTTTTTTATACTCATTTATTAGTCTGACCGGCTTATGAACAATCAGTCCACCTTGAACGTCTATTGCATTTCTGGTTTATCATTTGATGTAATTTTGATAACATACATTTAACTTGAACAAGTATTTTTCTTATTTGAGCCAGTCTGGCTTAAAACCATCTCAAACTTGCAATAGTCAACATATATTTAAATGACCCACAACACAAAGAGATCGTCTTAAGTTTAAGACGATCTCAATCTTTTGCATTCCTGTTTATATGTTGGACTCGTCCTACATTATAGGATGACCTATAGGAGAGTGACTGAACGATTAGATAGGACTTGAATGCAAATCTGATTGAACATCGCGATGAAACTTGTGACAAAATTAATTACATTTTCAACCATGAGTTGAGGGAAAAACTAATCCTTATTCAGCAAAAGACCAAAAGATCCATCAACAAATACTGGGATCTACATAAAGTCATAAACCATAAATAACTCTTGTACAGACTACACCGATAACCAGAGATATCTATACATAGCAAGATCATGATACATGTCTACGAGACTTATGATTGAAGAACAGCTCCCTCCGAGATCTTCCATCCAGATCCTAAATACGACATCTGGTACCTTGTCGTGTAAGTTTTGGTGTAAGAATCATTGTTCTGGGGTTGGCCTACATCCGTTAAATTGGCCGACTCTTCAAGAGTTGCTTCTACTGTGGCCCGCTTACCGTCCTGGGATACAGTTATACTATCGATACTTACATCTAGCAAACTGTAGTCCCAAACCCAACCACGCTCGGCGATATCCTTTGCCCGGTCGGTCCAAATCTTAAGCATATTGCTATCCAGGACCTAACAGTTTGTTTCTTCATATCAATATAAATATAATACAATAAAACATGCTTGTATATATATATATAGTTATATACATTTGGTTCTCATCCGTTTGTCTACATTTGGTTCTGGATCAGTATTTTATACAAACACATGCAAGTGAATTAAGGGTATTTATTATAGGGAGGTTAGTGTTAATAGTGACGGTAAGGACAAAAACTGGGCAGACTTTTTGACACAAAAAGACTTGTTTAAGTTGAAAACACAAACAAATAGCTGAGACGAATAAAAAATTAAAAACAGAATACTCAATGGAGTCCCCTAATGCACACAGTACAAGATAGCCGTAGATATGAGAAACCCACATTGCCCTTGGTAATATTACAGTCACGGCATGGCTAATTTCTCATAAACAAAGCAAGGGATGGAAGCACCATAGATAAGTAAAGACTATGAAGGTGGTCACATATTTAAGCTATTAAAACCCACAATCATATGAGTAGGCGCAATAATCATGAACTCCTAAACTTACACAAGAAAATTTTGATTTACCTCTGACAACTTGTCAAGGGAATGACTTGGTCCCAGCGCCTGCGATTTTATGTTCTGCCATCTCCTAACCAGAGCATCCGCAAGTCTGGCATCCATTTTTGGTATTTCCTTCTCAACAAATTCATTATTTAGGAGCCCTGCTTTTTTGTGAGCAAAAGTTAGTATATGTGCATTTTCTGTACAAAACTAAGCTTAGGAAAATCTGAGTCAGCTCTTGGCCAAATCTGCCAGACTGCCACCCTCAATCCCAGAATCTTGGCTTTCTAAAGGTTGAGAATGATCAGTTTCTAGCTTCTTTTATAATGTACCACCCTCGTCCTCATAAAGCAATTAACTCACCAATTGGAAAAGTAAAGGCCCACTTAAGGTCACATTTCCCAATTCCTGGTTATTTCAATGTCAAACTTGTTTAAGTCATTCGTGTCTAAAAGGCGTCTCTAGATGTAAATGGGAGGACCACATTTTCATGGGGGATGGAGATAGCTATGTTTCAACTTTCAAGTATTGAGACAGAGAGAACACTAAAGAACGCAAAATTAACTAAGATGAAGAATATTTAGTAAGTCATACCCACATCAGAGAGATCAGTGGCCATAGCAGAACCAACTTGCTTCTGCACACTTGTGGATCCATTTTTGCCAGGAAAAAGTTTCAAGCCAACAAAAGCTGTCATCCCAATCACTACACCGGCACACATAATCTTCACACTTGCATCTTTTATTTTCTCCGTGATTGATTCTTGTTCACTAGCTTCTTCCATAACATTTTTACTGGATAAGTCAACATAACTTAGATTATTATCATATATAAGCTCTGATGACCTGTACTCTTCTCCAAAGCCATTAATTCCAACATCTTCTTGGCGTGTTATGCGGTCGCCATTAGAGCTTGGTGGGAACACCTTTCGCAGTGCCTGTACTACACTGCTTGTGACAGTGTCAATCACTGCAGTAGCCTCAGTCCCAATCCTTACTATGGCTGCTGCCGCTGCTAGTGAAGACCCACTTCCACTCTCCAGTCTTTCCAAGTGCCTCAAAACAGCAGGATCATCATAATAATCCCGGAGTTTAAATTGAACACCATCTGTCTCCCTGAATTTAGAGAAAACCTCCTCAGTCAGCCAAGTCTCCAACAATATGCATAAGCCCGGAAGTATATCGTTGTCTTCATCATGCCTCGAGTTCTCCAATATGAAATCCACGATTGCTGGATTCCTATAAGGTGAATTTTCAACATCCAGACCCAACCATGTCCGACACTGATCAAGATCACCAACCAACAGTGAACAGAGACCTCTTGCACATGCAAATTCCTTCTCACGGTTTGCATTAGTAGCATTTAAGGAAACAGCATCAGCTGGAACTGCCGCTTTGGTCTGTTGAAGTTGTTGGAACAAGTTGTCAGCATCTTGAATTAGATGAGGCTTCTTGCTAATGAAAGCTTGCGCAACAAGTGCTAGAGCTACTCCATAAGCTTCAAAGCTTTCAGCTGGAATGTTTCTCGGCGTGGCAGTAAACAGTTCAACCTGTTACAAGGGGCAACATGTTGTGTTATTTGACTAATTCTATACTAGGTAAGTTCTAGACCGAGACAACTAAAGGTGACGAAAAGCACCAAACACCATAACCAAGTTAGGTAAATTCTGAGCTTTCTCTTCATATTTCAATCTCCAAAAAGCCGAAGAGGTCCTATGGACAATGAGTTACAGATTCAAGTCTCCTTTCCATTTGTATTTTCCGTATCTCATGCACTTGTGCCTATTCTTACTACTAATAAATAAAACTCCCAAAAAGAGCATAAGAAAGACTTTACACCAACCTGCTCGGCAGCTGTCATATGTAGAAAGGCCTCATTCATAAACTCTTCTCTAGTAAAACCTCCAGCTATAGCTACAGCACCACCCCCTCCAACAGCCCATAACATATTGCGCACACGTTGAAGCCCTTCTTCTCTCTTCTTCTTATATTCATCACTGAGAGGTAAAGCCAAGAGTTCCAAAACATAACGTGGGTAGATCTCCTCTAGTGTCTCATCAATTTGTTCTTGTAAATCTGGTGCAAGACTACTAGAGCCTTCTTCCTGCATAAAAGGTAAGGTAGGCTATTACCCCTTGAAATTCAGATAGATACAACTAAAAATACCATTAGATAAACAGGGACTTGCTTGCATTTCCAACAAAGGTCCTAAAATGTACACAAAAGCTGCAAGTCTACAAACTAAAATCCGATCAATCATGATCAAGATCAACAAATAAACCTATGGCAGTTAAATTGGCTCCAAGCCTTCAGATAATCTTGAATTGCATATATTGCTCTACTGCATTAAACTAAAACAAACGAAGAATCCATTACAATAAAACACACTATGCCAATCATCCTTTCCATCGTTCAGTTATCTTTGCCTGTTGGCACCACATGCAATGAATTGCAAACTCTCACCTGCAGAAGTTTTAAAGCTCGTTCCAAAGCCTCACATCCATAGACATAATCAGGAGGAGATAAGGCCATCGCATCCCTTGAGAGGTCAACAAACGCCAAGGCCATTGCTAAAACAACATCGTGCTTGAAGGACTTAGGAAGCCTATCTTTCAACAAAACGTCTCCAATCCTCAGAACCAGCTCCGATTCTCCAGTCTCTTGTAAAATACACATAGCTCCAGGCACCTAAACGTACCAAAGACCATCAGTTAACTATATTCTATATATATAATTCATATCTATCGCTAATCCGACCATCTATTAACAATTGTTAACATTTATTGATTCAAGTGAAAAATCTACCATCATCGTATTTTAGCCAAAAATGAAAAATATCAAAATCTACCCCATGTTCAATTTGCTGCGAGTGTAGAGTAATGCTCCACATCCATAATTGACTATATCAGTACAGAGTACCCTTAGCCTGAAATATTCGGCAGTTTGACCAATTTTAACAATTGCAACCTTGAACAATAATCTTGCAGATATATTGTAAATATTGTTAACAGAGGAACGCACAGAATTCCTACATCGCCGTATCCTTAAAATGGTACGCTAGTCGCTAATGATCATTCAAACCTTAGCATAAGATGATAACCATTTCCCGCAATTGAACCATCTAACATAACGTATTTTAATTAAAAGTGTATGGCGGTATGGGGTAGAGTGTAAGCAGATACCTTGTCAAAGGGGACATCAAAGAGAGTAGTTTCGTCGTCAGCTTCCGAAAGACCCAAATTATACTCTCTCCTAAGACTAGGGTTGGAAAGAGTATCAGAAGCAGCTTGAAGAATCTGTCTTCTTGCTACAAGAGCATCTTGGGAGTATCCATATTGCGGTGGCTTCGAAACCTTGCCTTCAAACGCTCTCCGTATTCCATCCCCCAAGAAATGAGGTTCAGCTCCCAACACCTGAATTTTCACAAAAAAAATTATGGTACCAATATAGTAAAATTTTCCTGAATTTCCGTAACTTGTAAAATGTGCAAATGTAGAAAATTAGAGGTCTCCTAAGAAACGGACAGCATCACACTAAACTAGTGCGAGGTGTAACATTTAAAAGCGACACTGCCAATGACATCATACTCAATTAGTCTCGCAATTTAACTAGCTTTCCAACCCTTTTATACATTTTACCTATTATAAAAAATAACATCACTAAATAACTTCCCAACATCTGCATTTTTACAAAAAATTAGGGCTCATCAACAAAGTTAAAAGTCCAGAATTTCGGCTTTACTCGCAACTTATAAAATGTGCAAAACTAGCGACTTTTTCAGAGTAAACTAATAAAAGACTTGAAATTTGAAAACGAATGTTCCCATTTATATCACATTGAATCAGTCTAGTTTAAAATGTAACAGGAAATCAGCGCAATTGAACAAAATCCCCGTCCATTTATCCATTTACTACTACTAGCAAGTATACGATGGATTGTCTCATAATAATATCATTACGAGACCGCCTCATATTAGAAATTCTTGTATGAGTAGTCCCAAATTAAGAGGTTGCGCTTCTCTCTATTGTGAAGTACTCCCTCCATCCCTGTCATTTGTTTACCTATTCCATTTTGGGTTCTCATCAATTGTTTACCTTTCTATTTTGGGAATGTCTTTCCTGGGCAATTTGATCCCCCACATTCAATTCGATCCATTTGTCATCGAATAATTGACATCCTCCTCTTTCCTTAGTCTTTGTGCAAAAACTAAAGGTAAACAAATGACCGGGACGGAGAGAGTAACAGTCATTCAGAAACAGCCTATTTGAGTTGCTAACACAAGGGTAAGTTCCGTTCATCCCGCCCCCTTTTGCCGGAGCCATTGAGGAACACTACATTTTATATATAGACCGTCTCATACTAGAATTTGTTAAATTTGTTAAATAATTACGGAGAAATTAAAAAAGAAAAGAAAAAACAAAACCTGGTAGAAATTGAGAGGAAGGGAGAAATGGCGGTCAGGAGGAGCAGGAGAAGGAGGGAGAGAAGCGATAGTGGAGGCTGAGGAAGCGGCGGCGGAGGAGTTGTCAGCGGAAGGGAGGAAGTGGAAGTCGGAGAGAAGGCGGTGGGCCCATTTACTACCGGAAAATGGCGTCGAAGTGCCGGCATTTGCGGCGGCGGAGACGGTGAAGATGCGGTGGTGGTGGCTGTGGAGATATTTGTTGGGGGAGAAGAGAGGAAGAGGAGGGAGTGGAATGAAGCCAAGATGTGTGACTGATCCCATTTTTCACTCTTTTTTGCTTGTTCACTTGACTCTAGTGAATCAGTCGATGATACACTCCCTAGCTTTTATGGAAATTTCGAGTGCAAGAATTCAGGGCAGGTCATTTCGAGTCGACTATTTAAATTTTTAAGTTTTGTATATGCTTCCTCCGTTCTATTTAATTCTTTACGTTTGCTTTTTCGGCACTGTTTATTAATAAGGAGAATCTTCAAAACGAAATGACCCGAACCGACTTGTGACTCAACCCCAACCGACCCGGAACCCGATTCACCCACAAACCCGACCTGACCCGAACCGAACTGAACTGACTTGTAATCCGTTTTAACCCGACTAAACTCGACCCAACAATTAGCCGAATAATTTTGTTTATATGTGTTTTAAATTCCTTTTAACTTATTTGTTAAAACATGTTAGTCATTCTTTTTTCAAGACAAAATGTAATGTCAAAATAAAAAGTCAAGAAATCTTAGTGGTTGTAAATTAAGTACACTATTTTGTTGTTGAACTTCTAAATAATTGTGTCACAACTCATAAGTGATATGTTACGAATTTTAAATCAACACTTTGTGAGGAAAAGAGTGTTGAGTTTTTAACTCCATTGGAAATAAACACACTTTATATTCCATCCAAAAACATCATGTATTCAAAAATGATCCTACAAAAGAACGATCCGACCCATCGACCCGATTTGTTGTTTGACCTGATTCTCTTTCAAACTTAACCCCGACAATACAAATGACTCGACCCTATTTCACCGTGACTTCACCGTGACTTCAATCGAACAATCCAATGCTTGTATGCTTGATTCCTATCCTTGTATCTCCCCTATGATCCCATGACACCCTAGTGTTTTCCGATCCCCCATTTGATTACATCTCATCTTTACTTGTTTATTTAGTTGTTATTATTTTAATCCAAGTCTTAGTTTCCCCATCCAATCAATTAAAAAATGACAACCCTCGAGATACTTATTTCTCATAAATTTGTAAACAAATCAACTATAGGAGTTAAAACCGTCCTTCGGGATCGACCTCAACTTGCTTTCTATACTAGTGTGTTGAGTTATAAATATTGTTTTGGGTGATACAACGACATCGCTACCAGAAATACAAGTTAATGAAAGCATGTTTTTATAATTTTTGAAAATTTTTAGTTTTTTTTGGATTTTTAGGAATAAATCCCCTCCCCACACTTAAAATGTACATTGTCCTCAATGGACAAAGTGTAGGAAGGGAATAAGAAAGGAAATGCATATTTTTTGGTTTTTAGAAAAAATTTCAAAAAGAAAGAAAGCATGAAAAGAAAGCTTGGGTTGCCTCCCAAGGAGCGCAGTTTTAAGGAAACCGCCAAAACTACAACCAAATCCCTCAACTATTCGGGATCCCACAATCGATGGCCAATGATAAAGTAGCTCACATCTTTGAGCCTCTTCGAAATTTCTCGGTTTTGATCATTCTCCTCGCTAAGTTCAAATTCAATAATGTAAAATATTTCCTCCATTGGAGGAGGATGATCAAAACCGATAACCAAAGGACAATCAACAAGATAAGAGACTTGATTAGTCTCCTTGTCCTTCACTTCATCTTTCCCCCCTTCCATTTCAAACACAAATTTTTCAAAAATGGAAGGAAAGACATCACAATTATCAAGTTTATAAGGGAGGGGGTTTTCAACGACTTACCCATGCAAGCATGATCAATTAAAGGAGCATCATACTCCTCATCAACATACATGATCTCAAGTAAGGGAGAATAAGAAATGAGGTCAATCTCATCGGTGGGTGTAAGGTACTCATCCTCACCGCAAAAAGGTGCCTCAAATTTCTCTAAGTGAGGTACAAGTAAGTGCACCTCACAATCCCTCTCATTATCAAAGCTTACACTCTCCTCCTCAACATACATCACCTCCAACAAGGGGGAGAGAGAAATGAGGTCTAGGTTGTTGGTGGGTACAAGGAGCTCATCCTTACAAAAAAAGGGATTCTCAACTCTCTCAAAAAGAGGATTCTCAACTCTCTCAAAAAGGAGCTCATAAACATCTTAAGAAATATCCCCTCTCTTATCAAGGCTATCAAAGGTGGTCTCCACAATCTCATTCTCACATGAACTCTCAAGGCCTTCATTTACTAATTCATTAACCACGCTAGGATCCTCAACACAAGGGGTATGTAATTCGATTTTCTCAAGCACACAAAATCGAGTCGGAATAAGGTAATAGGATGGGGCTAAATCATCCTAAATTAGGACGATATCAGTGGGTCAGGGTAATCGACCGAGTGAGGCTTTTGTGATTTTTGGGGACAGCTACTGGAATGTGGCAACTCTGCCGAGTAGAGTGAATACTCGACCGAGTATGGTGCACTCGACCGAGTGCCTATGTGTTGGACCATATGAATATATGATTAAGTTTTGATAATGACAAGTATGCGCTTAATGTTATATATACTCTTGCTCGTAATTGTTTGTTTAGTCCATATATATTAAATGAAGTTTACAAGCTAAGTTATGATTCGTGAAGCATTGAACAAGTAATGACATAGCGGCTTGAGCTATGTCATTGAAGAACTCTTAATGCGTCATAGTAACTGTAACAAGTTTCAAGTATGACGATCACTCAAGCAAAGACTCGATCAAGTCTATAACAAGCTCAAGATGAAGAGC
>JAYMSF010000225.1:0-18576 GCA_036897335.1 Silene vulgaris | reverse complement strand
AAGGGAGTAATTTTAGCAAAACGTGTTTCAAAAGGGAGTAAAATCTAAATTACTCTTTTTTTTTATTAATACTCACTCGAAATCTATCAATAATATTACAAATTCTCATTTGTGACGGACAAGAATAGCGTTTATTGCTCGCTCCTGCAAGATGGTGGAAATTTGAAAGTTTTTAAATTACAATTTTGAATATATTTTTGAATTCACCTTATACAATATTGTCATTAATTCTCTTATATCAAATTTTTTTTTTGCTCCTTAGATATAGATTATAGTTTGTGCATTGAATTAGTCATCTTTTTCTTAATTATTATGATAAAATTATGATACATATTATAAACATGTACAATTTTTTTGAGCAAGATGCCATACACAAGTACCATGACCTTTTAAGGTTGAGAATATTGAAAAAAAAAAATGAGAAATTTAAGATATTCTGGACAATGTTTAGTTTACCGTTTTGGATTATGAATTAGCTTAAGTTTAATTCATTTTCAATCCATTTTTACTAATTGATGTTAAATGAGTTTGATTGTCCTGGATAATGACTAATCGTGGTCCTCCAGGTATTTATTTCAAATTAGTAATTTCAACATTGTTTTTCCAGATTGATGTTTAACTTAAATAGTATTAAATTTCTATTCCAAGCCAGATACATTAATAATACATTCAAATCAAGCTAACCAGACTAAATTAGTAAGTACTTTATTTAGCAATAAATTAAATATCCAACTTATCATATCTTATCTTATTCTAATGCTTTTACAATGTCATTAAAGGAATTCTAAGTGGTTAATCCACACCAATCACACTTTGTGATAAACACATAAGATAAGTGTCCTCCACATCTTATCTTTTTTTTCCTAATCTCCTCATTTATTAATCTTTTCGTTGATCTTCTTTAAAATGAACATATTCGTCTTTTAAATAAACTAGTCAAATATTGTTCATATATATAGATTCTTTTCGTTTAAAAGGAGTTACAAGTCGATTTTAATGCTTAGCAGGATTTAAACTCTGGTTATGAGTAACCTATCTCATTATTTAACAATTAAATTAGTGTCATCAACATAACTGCATCCATATATAGATACAGATAATAAGTCAAGTATCAGTCATTCCTTAATCATTATGTTTTCAATTTCATTATAAGTTTAACTCGTTACATATTTAAATTAATATAACTTTGTAAACTCTCAAATAAGAATTTGTGTTAATCATTATCTTAAATCTTAATGGATTATCCAATGTCCAATGGATTGTTAAACCAAATAAAAACTTGCAAAATACAAACAAGATTTATTACAAAAATCCACGTGGCACCCCACAAAACCTTCCACCTTCTCTCACTCATAAAAAAACAAAACAAAAAACAAATAATACCAAAAAAAGTTCATAAAAAAACCCCAGAAAAATGCAAAACCCACCATTTTTTTCTTAAGTGAAGAAAAACCCTCTTCAAACTCTAGAGATAGAGAGAGAGTGTGAGTGGTGGGGTGCAATTCTATCTATATTTGAGCTTTTTTTTGGGGATTTTAATAATTTTATGCAATTAATTGTGTAAAAAATTGATCTTTTCTGGGTTTTTTGGGTGATAAATGATCAAAGTTTTGATCTTTTTTTTACCAAAATTCAGTTAATTTATTGATTAATGGTGTTTGATTGATTGCTATTGCTGGGTAATTTAATTTTTTATCTGGGTAAATTTTATAAAATTGATAAAGGTGATAAAAGAAGCTTTGAATTTAAGAAATGTATGTTGCTTCCACGGGAAAGTCTTTCAAGGATTCTCTCAAAGTTCTTGAAGCTGATATCCAACATGCTAATACTCTGTAAGTTCAGTTTTCCCATTTTGACTCGTTTTAAGTTTAAGACGGATATGCATATTCTTAGTTTATGTAATAATCTTCAGAATTTATGCTTTTTTATATTAATTTGTGATAGTTTGGAGTTGATAATTTGTGGGTTTTTATTGTGGTGGTTAATTTGTGTGAAAAGTTTGGAACTTTGAACTTTAGGGTTTCATTTTTGTGTTGACTTGTGAGAATTATGTTGACTTGTGAGAATTAGGGTGAATTTGAGTAATTTTTAGGGTAATTTGTAACATATGGTTTGCATTTCTGGGTTTGAATTGTTGTTTTGTGATTGTTATTTGGGAATTTCTGAGCTTGGGTGGTGTTATTGTTCTGTAAGAGTATAATCTGTTTATGAGCTCATTAATGTTCATCATTATTTTAGAAATTGGTAATGGAGCCAAGAATTCGTTACTCTTTGATTCTGGATTATGGTGGAATAAAGCAAAATGGCTCACGAAAGTGGTGGCGCTTTTTTCTATATTTTGAAGTAGTACTCGATGTAATTTTCCTAACATCTTTGGTCATTCAAATATAACAGTGTGTCCCTAACATAGGGGTAAAGTTGCGTACATCCGACCACTTTCCCTGCACTTTGGCATTTGGGAATTGTTGTTATCCTAACATAGAAATTGTGGCAAAAGAGACGGGTGAGTGGTGTGTCTAGAGGTGGACAACTGTTGATATAATGGAAGTTGAGTTGGGTATTGATGAGGTGTCAAAGTTGAGTTGGGTTTTTATCGAGTCCCCACGTAAAAGATTGTTGGACTGTGAGTGGGGTTGGTGAGTTTAATGTTCAGGAAGATGTAGTTTTGAAATTTATTTATTATGGTTTTAGATTTTAAGCTAGTTGTTTGAGTTTAATGATGGGGTATTTAGCTTAGTTTGATGTTGATTGAGTTCTGTTACAGTTATGAGGTGTCCACTCTTGGATGTTGAATTCGTATTGAAATAATGATGGTGTTTAATGTTCTGGCAATAGTTATATCCCACTGAATTTGGTATGATTACTTTGATCATTCGCAAAAGTGGAGGGTATCTGTGCCAAATTTTGTATCGATTTCTAGTCCTTTTCTCGGATTATGTGTTGTACTTTTGATATATAGTTGGTTGTCTGCGAGTTTCATAGTAGTGACAATATAATTTGGTAGTTATAATTGTTTGATACTTTGATTTTCTTTTCCTTGAATCTTAAGCTTGGATGGAGCTGTCAACTTCACGTATTTTTGATCATCTAAAAAATGTGTTTGATTTTAAGCCATTTTTGTTTATGTGGGCCTGTTTCCCCATATTGATCTTCGGAGGGGATGTTAGAGGATTTCTTGAATTTCATGCAAGTGGGCCTTGCTTTGTAAAAATGGATTATTTCGAATTTATGTTTTAATTTGGTCTTGCAGGGCATCTGATTTACCTAGAGAATATGACGGGGCTTGCCTTCAAATGAGAATGTCGTATGCTCCTGCTGCCCACTTTTTGCTTTTCTTGGTGCAGGGACCGATTGTCACCTGGCAGGAACATTGGGCTTGTTGAGAATTCTCATCTATAAGGCGAGTTTCTATCGTTCTGTCTTAATCGTTTCTCCGTATAATAGCATTGGCTTTTAATGATCTTCGTTAATAAAAATACGTTTTCTTCATTTCTAGGTTTACGTTGATGGCACCACTACCATGTCAACACATGAAAGGAAAGCAAGTATTAGAGAGTTTTATGGTAGGCAGTGCTCTTGTCTAACACATTTTTTTTTTTGCGTGGTTGGGTTATCCCTTTTGTTTTCATATATTGACGTATTTTCTTTCTCGGACAGGGGTAATTTATCCTTCTCTGTTGCAACTTGAAAATGGTGTTACTGATACAGAAGATAAAAAACAGAAATCTGTGTGCATGGAGAGATACCGCAAAAGAGATGAACATAGACACTTCTCTAATGTTGATAGCGAAAGGGAGGAAGAGTGTGGTATTTGCATGGAGAGTTATAGTAAAATTGTGCTGCCAAATTGTAACCATGCCTTGTGCCTGAAATGCTATCGAGAATGGTAATTTCTTCGCCCTTTTGGTCTCTTGAAACTTGGTAGGCCTGATTCATTTTTGTTTACCTGCCATTTGGAGATACTTGCTTTTGACATGTTTCTTCAGTGACCTGGTTATCTGTGGATATCCGATTACGATGCCACAAACTTGAGAAATACACTTTTTTTTTCGCCTTTTTTTTGTTTTTTTTTTTTTTGCGAAATCCTGGTTAGTCTAAAGCTCACTTGGCTTTTAAGTTAAAGGTGAACAACCGGACCATGCATTGAGTTTTGAGATACCTGGTCCTGATTTGTTTTATTTCATGATAATCCTCCTTACAACAACATTACCTCATTGCTTTAAAGGCCCACTCGGATGGCGGGGTAAGGGGGTGAGGCCATGAAGCAGCCTCATGTACACAGTTTCACTCTCATGGTAGGCTGATATTAGTCGACCCATAAGGAAAAGCGTCTTGAATGGCATGGTGTGATTATCACTTCACAATATGAGAAGCATCGACACTCTTAACAGTTTAGCTGGGTGTTTTGTTTCCCTTCCTGCTTGAAAGATGTTAGTTCTATGTTCGAATTGTGTCTCTTCATCTGATTGAAAATTTAGGTTCTTGCGATTGGGCTCTTGATTTTATATTTCAGTTGTGCGGTTTGCATTTTCACCCTCCATAAATTCTTAAATTTCAGCTTCCATTTCTGTCGATCATAGTGGTTAGTGGAGAAAAGTTGCTTACAGAACTGTGACCATCCATGATGGTTTTATACTCACTCTGCCTGATACTAGTTTGTGATGAAATGATCTTGGATTGCAATATGATTGTAGGTTTGTAGCTTGTGTAGCCGAGTAATTATTTCTCGAAAGAGCCTCCTGTTTGTGAAGCTTGCAGTCAGTGTCTGGATTAGATTTATTGTTTAGCACCTCTGGCTAAGTGGCTAGTGATAATAGTTGTTGGGCTGATGATTTCTTCTTACAGTCCGTTGTTTTTCTTCCAAAGGGCCATGAGTGAATATCTAATCACAATTTGGCTTATTCGGTGCATGGTGAAGTCATGTGAGACTTAGATTTACGATGTGGTATTTAAGAAGGAAGATTTGTATATTGCAACTTAGTTAAACTAGGATGGCGAATTTGCAAGACTTCTGCATGCAATGACCGTGATTTATGGCAAAGATTCGTGTATTGCAGCTTAGTTAAACTAGGTTCAAAAGTTGATGACCATGATTTATAGTCTGGAATCGTCAGTATTGGTGTGGGTTTCTGTTACCCTTGGTTTTTCCATTTTCAGCTAGCCTCTTACTCTGTTGCTTCCATTACACGGAAGGCATGTGAACTGTGAAGAATATCTTTGCCATCCATCGAAAGTATGACCTGTGGATTATCTGCTCAAGTTTGGTGCAGTTTGACTTCCTCATGTCTACTCTAATAAACCTTTCCGATTTATCAGTATCGTAAGATGCAGTTTGACTTCCTCATGTCTACTCTAATAATGGCCATTCCTTTTCAGTTTTAAGTCCTCTAGGGCTTTCCCTGCTGTGGAATTTGCCGTTTGCCTTTATTTAACTAAGGATTTTGTACCGAGTTTCGACGACGGTCTGTGAATGGTCATTTACTGATGCATGCTCCCGGGAGGTAGATTAAAGAATTACAGAGTATCAGGTCATCTGCTTATGCTAGGTTCCTCTGGAGTTTGGCCGCTGGTTTTTAACTTGATTTTATTGAAGAATGGCTTTGGCTTTTTACTATCACTTGCTCACATTTTGGTTTATGGGCTTAAATGGAAAGTTGTTGGATGCTGAGCTTATATGATCGTGGCAGTGGCCTGGAGTAGGTGATTGTGGATCTTCATGACCGGTTTGCCCTCAAGCCGTGCTTTTAAATATCAGCCCGACTCTGATTCACCACGGGGTTTTGAAGGTTTTGGATTTTGGAGGTTTCCATGACAACATTTTAAGGCGATAGTGGCAGCATTCATCTAGAATTCTAGATTAGGCAGCGAGAACTGATACCATGACCGTGACCCAAATCCGAGGTTTTAATACTATGCTTAAAGGTGGTTGGCTGTCGATGAGTATTATACTATTGGATAGAGATTTAGGAACAAGGCTTAGTCCATCATGATTATCATGATGAGTTTTATGTTTTTTAGGTGAGAAAATAAATAAAAAACTTTGCAATCGTGGTCTTTCACTGTATTCAAAGTAGGATTGATAATCAGTACGGTCGAAAAGAAAATGGTGGGGATACTGTGACGAGGAATCCTAGGTTATTAGTACATCATACCAATTACCATGTTCTTATCGTGTGTTAATTTGGCGTTTGAAGACGGGATTTCGAGTTGGGTCAAATGACATTCAATGATTAGCTCTAGGGTTTATGGATAATGTTTCCTGAATAATTGTTGGCCATCAAAGCACACTTGATAGTGTATGCTCGGCGAAAAGTTCTTTTGCCAAGCTTGACCCTGTGTCCCTGTCAGGCTGTCACCTTGTTATGAATTAAGTCTCTTTTTATCACATTCTTAGCATTTTTACGTAGTGTTGGACTATTGGCCGGGACTAGCCCATGATGACCAAGTCAAGGATTCAAGTATACCTTAATTATAATACATTGACTCAAGATAAATATTCTCATTCATCTGTAAGACGATGCAGAATGCTTTGCGACTGTATCTTTTCATCACATTTTGCAAAATTGTTGATCTTACTTTGATGTCTAATTCCACTTTACCTACAAACCAGAAAGGAGCCTGATTTTGTTGCCTGTTTCAGGCGGTCTAGGTCACAGTCATGCCCGTTCTGCCGAGATAGTCTCAAAAGGGTGAATTCCGGTGATCTCTGGGTGTTCACTGACAGTAGAGATGTGGTTGACATGGCGACTTTGACCAAGGAGAATCTGAGGAGGCTGTTTATGTACATAGAGAAACTGCCCTTGATTATTCCGGAATCTTTATTCGATGCCTATGACTCACACCTGAAATGAGGCGATCTTCAAAACCCACAGTAGTCTTCAGTCACCTGACTGTAACCTGTCCCTTGCTACTCAGTTCTGCAGGAGGACGTTATCTGGTTAGTCTAGTTATCTATCTATATATATACATAATATATGCAATGGCTCTATCTTTTGGTTCTCTTGATGTCGGAAAATCCCTACTTCATTTATGGTAGGTAGGAAATGTGTATCAAGAAAATGGTGGATATGGGTTTCGAAAATTTGTAAGTAGGAAATTATGTACATTCTTGTATAGCTTTGTCTTTCAGGAAAAAAAGGGGTCTATGGTTTAAAAAGAATCCAAATTGGCTTCATTGTGTCGTTAAGATGTTATACTTCTCGTGACCTCCCCTAATTGCTAATTATGGTAAGTTCTTGTTTCATTCGAATGTCGACTGATTTTTTGTAAGCTTCGAGTTACATGCATCCGTAGATGGGGATATGAAGAAAAATGAGGTAATGTAAGTTATCTAGATATATGACCGAATGAAGTAAAATGGCTTACTAAACACACTTACCTGTTCTGCATGGTCTATTAGTAGAATGATGTTGTATATTATATGATCATAGGGAATTCTCGAAAGAGTCTTTCTCGAAAACACCGGGTCAAGGTTGTGTTCATTGAATCCTGCATTGATTTGTTTTGGAGACGAAAGTAAAGGGTTGTAATGATGTTAACTTGCGGTCCGTTGTCTTGTTGTAAAGTAGCCCAAGAGGTGCAAAAACATGTTAACTTACGTACGCTGACGTCGTCTGTGAATTTCATGTGGGGCCTAGTTTTAAATCCTTCTGAGAATAAATTGTCAGGAGATTAGGTCTTACGGAGTTGGATCATGTTTTCAACTCCGTAACAAAAGGTCGTCAGCCTGGTGTAAGTGGTTTCGGACTCTCACATATGTTTGAGAGTTTTCCTAGTTTTTTCCGTGTAGAATTCTGGTTGATATATAGACTTGATATCGATGATTGTCTTTAGTTATGGCTGTGGAATCTGCAAGCGGGCTTTGGTGTATGATGTTAGCGGTTTAAATAAGATGGAGGTTGCTTATCGAGCTGTATTTTTTGTTTATGGAGCTTTTTTTAAGTTGAAGTCAAGGTTGAGGTTGCTTATTGAGCTGTTTTTTTTTTTTTTTAATTTGAAGTCTGTTACGCAATTTGCGAAAATAACGTAGTAAGTTTGTTTGGTCATGATTAATAAGCAAGCTAGTGCATAGTCTCTTTTAGGCTGTGATGTACTCAGCCATGATAAAAGGGCGATGATAACGCCACTACACTTTTGTTTAACACAAAATCTCATTGAAGACAATTATATGGGTATCTTACATCCTCTCACAATTTATGTGATATTAGTAAAAACGGTAGTGGATTTTCGAGTGGATTTTGCTTTGACTCCAAGTTTAATCATCATATTCAGTGATGGGCTGTTGCTCCGGATATATTTACCAAGCTCAAGGTGGTTTGATTTCAAGTCGAGGAGGATTAGTCGTAAACACCTTAACTAAGCTAGATGAATGTTACTTGGTAGATCAGACATCAAGAAACTGAGTAAGACGATACGATGGCCATACCAAGAATAAAAATCCCTCACTGTTTAAACTTTATATCTATTCGGAATAAGAATCCCTCACTGTTTAAACTTTATATCTAATTCGGAATAAGAATAGTTTGTGATATTTGATACACTTGGTCTTCATCGGGCCGATAGCCATAGGAAGGAATACAAATTTTAATGATGGGATAGCTGGACACTTAAACTACAATTTGTTCCGAAAAAGTAATTTGGTACAACAGTTATTCATACATTTTGTGAGGCCTTCAGTGAAGGAAGTAGCGTACGTGGGACGAGAGAATTTCTGCAGGGCGAACTACAAAAGAATTAAGGAAAACTAGAAAAAAAAATCGAAAATTGTTCAGCGGGGCGATCATTCCCTATCGGCTCCGGTTTGGTCTGGCTTTGCCACTTATCTAATTTGGACTCGATCTAATTCATCTGATGTAATAAAAGTGAGTCGAATATGACACACAAAATTTAGAATGAAAAATTCGAATACAAGATTGTTAATGGTGAAACACTGAAACGTATCCAAATTTATAAGTTAGGAGTAGATATTTTCGAATAGGATTCAATTTTTTTTTTTTTCTAGTGACGAGGGAACCAGTAGCCGCTGTCTTCGGTGTGCCACCCGAGAGTGACAAACTCGAAGTTTTTTAAGCATGGACTCAGGTCATAAATATGGAGAGGCTTGAACCTAGATCTCCTGGAAATTTCACCCAAGTTCTAACGTATGCTACTGAAAACGAGACTCTTTAATCAAGTTTGATCTAAATTTAAATTAGAGTTAGTCTTCCTTAAGACGTAGATATATTAAAACGGATCAAATACCGTTCCACTTGAACGTTGTAGACAATAGCCGTCTACGGCGCACTGAAATTATAATGATCCGACCCGTTCCGATTCCGTCTCGAGAAACGTAATGCCAGCCAATGACCTCGTATCTTTGGCGCAGAATATACCCAAGTTTCAAAACACAACAAACAGAAGAACACGACACAAAAGTTTCATTATCAATCAAACTCAAGCACATGATCGTGCAATCATCATCATCATCAATACAAACCCAAAAATCCACCCTATAAATAGCTATCACTCCACTAATTTCTCCACCATTCATAAATTTAATACCTTAAAACTTCAAATCTTTCATAATATCCATCAATTTCTACTACTAATAACATCTCAATTCCCACAAATTTGAATAAAAATAAAAAAAGAAGAGCAAAAAAAAAAAAGGGAAGAAGAATTGGGTTGTGATGGGTGCAGAAAGAGGGGTTGAGAGGGATAATAATGAAGGTGTAACAATGGCGAATGATTTCTTTTGGTCTTATACTGATGAACCTCATGCTTCTCGTAGAAGACAGATTCTCTCTCAATACCCTCAGATTAAATCCCTTTTTGGCCCTGATCCTTGGGCTTTTGCTAAGGTTGTTCTTATTTTTCATTTTTTATTCGTTTTTTATTGGTTTTTGGATCTTTAGAATTGATGGGTATTTGATGAATTGTTGATTTCTGTGATTTTATTGATTGGTTTTGTTGATTTTGGTGATTTGACAATGTGTGTGATTTGTTGATTCAGTTAGTCTCGCTTAAGACGGAGATATCCGTTTTGTAATTTGTCAATGTGTGGATTTGATGATTCAGTTAGTCTCCCTTAAGACGGAGATATCCATTTTATTTTATAGCTATAAAACGAATAACTCCGTCTTGAATAAGAATTTGTGTGAATTATTGATAATTGTTGGATTAAAGATTGTCTAATTTTGATAATTTTTCAATGTGTGTGAATCTATTGATGGGAATTGTTGATTTTGCCAAGATAACTACTTTGTGATTGATTTTTGAGCATTGGGAAATGTGTGTGGATCGGTTTTGGGTTGGTTTTGTTGATTTGCAAAGGTAGCAACTTTTCGAGTTTTTGATTGTTTTTTGGATCTTGAGGAATGATTTGTACAGTATTTGATAATTTGTCAATGTGTGTGAAGTTAATGACGGGTTTTGGCGTTTTGGATTGATTATTGTTGGATTGATAGTTGCAAGTCATTTGTTTACCTTTGATTTAAATTCCTCTCACAAGAAATAAAGAAGGTAAACAAATGAATCGAACAGAGTGGTTGATGGGGGATGCTTGATTTGCCAATGTGTAAATATATTGAGTTTTGGGGATGGTTTTGTACTGATTTGCTGACGAGTTCGATTGTTATGTTCATTTGTGTGAATTTATAGATTGGCATTGCTTAATTTGTCGGGGCGTAGGTAGATGTACTGATGGCCTAGGGCTTTCGCTTAAGTATTCAGTTGATCTTTAGATCTTGAAAATGGGGTAATGCTTAGTCTGTCAATGTGTAAATTTGTTGGTGTGCATTGGGGTGAGGTGATCTTGTTGCTGTTGTATTCATTCGTTGCTTTGTGTGAGATTATTAATATACTAAGATTAGAAGTCTTTTTAGTATGAATCTATAGATTGATAGTTGGTGGAACTTCGATAATTTATTTACTTTGTGTTGTGCATTGGACGATATAGTTCTTTGTTTGATGAATTTATCGACGGGAATTGACAATGGTTGATCTTTGATTTGGTCATAGGCTTCAGCAAAATTTGATTCTTTGTCTTATAAATATGATGGTGAGGGCTGACAGCCTGATAATTTTTCTTCCTTCCTATGATTCTGATGATGTGCATTGATTAGTTTAATACTCCGTATTACGTATGAATCTTATGATATACGCGATTACAGAGTACATTGCTTAAAATTGTTATTTTCAGTGATTGATATTAAAACAATTCGTATTTTTGTGTCTGTGCAGTAATGCTTGTTGGAAGTTCTCTTCCCTATTTTGCTTAGTTGTCTATTGTGTGTTGTAGAAGTTGTTTTTGTCACTTTTATTGTTTTGATCAGAATTTTTATCAATCATTGACGGAACCAAGTTGTATATGAAGCCTGAGGACACCAGAAAGCGAATCTTGTAGTGTACTTTGCTGCAATGTTTATGATGATTAACTTAAATGTAATTTCTGTATAGTTGTATTGTTTAAAAAATTTTAAGGGGCACTGGAAACAAACATTTTAAGGTCCGTCACCTGATTTCAATCTACCGCCAATCCGTGATTAGATCCTTTGCCTGAAGCTACTGTGTGACTGTGTCTATGATCTCTTTTGTATCTTACGCATCGAAGATGTGGATAATTAGCATGGTTATCAATGAATGTATCCATTTGGGACTTGTAAAACATTTCTGAAGCTGTCTTGTCTAAAGCATTGCCTTTATCTTTACTAACATTGCGATTTTTGGTCTCGCAGATTACAGTGGTTGTGTTACTTCAACTAGCTACGGCTACCCTACTCAAGGATGCAAGTTACCTCAAAATCTTGATGGTTGCCTACTTTTTTGGGTCATTCCTAAACCACAACCTTTTCTTGGCGATACACGAGCTCAGTCACAACCTAGCCTTCTCGACTCCATCTTACAACCGTTGGCTTGGAATGTTCGCAAACCTACCAATCGGTGTTCCAATGTCCGTCACGTTCCAAAAGTACCATCTCGAGCATCATCGATATCAAGGGGTTGACGGAATCGACATGGACATTCCAAGCAAACCAGAAGCCTATATGGTCAGAAATGCATTTACTAAATCCATATGGGTAATATTTCAACTCTTCTTCTATGCGCTCCGGCCTCTATTCCTCAAACCAAAACCCCCTTGTTTATGGGAATTCACGAACCTAACCGTGCAACTCTCTCTCGATATTTCTATGGTCTATTTCTACGGCTGGAAGTCTTTCGCCTATCTAATTGCTTCAACTTTTGTTGGTGGCGGGTTACATCCAATGGCCGGTCACTTCATCTCCGAGCACTACGTCTTTAACCCTACTCAAGAAACATACTCTTATTATGGTCCATTGAATTATCTAACATGGCATGTGGGGTACCACAACGAACACCACGATTTCCCTAGGATTCCGGGAACCAAGCTTCACATGGTCAAGGAGATTGCACCCGAGTATTATGACAGTCTAGACTCGTACAAGTCTTGGAGCCAGGTTATTTATAATTATGTTACGGATAGTACGATCGGGCCTTTCAGTCGGATGAAGAGAAAACCTAGGAAGTCAGAGTAGAGTTGTATTTGCATACATTCATCCTGTTATTATTTTTTTCTTTTTTCTGGCTGAGAGTTTTCGACTCTTTCCCTCGATTTTGAGGCTTGTAACATCTGGTGGGATTGATATGGTGTAGTTGTAGGATATCAGAGAGATGGATATTAAACCTATTCATTCTTAATTTATTGATCTATTCTTTTTAGCAAGTGTTAATTGCTCTGCTGATAATGACCACAACATGTCTGTTACTGTTATCCTGTTTTCGCACGCTGTCGATGTATTGTGTGAGATCCCTAGATTATTGAGAAGAAGATCGGTCGCGGTTTAGGTTCGTTAGATGATTACTATGAGGTAGGAATTCGAGAATCTCAATGTTTTAATTAGGTTGAAATTGAAAAGGAATTGAGCTCAATTTCAATTTCAGATTCTAACGTTTTTAAAACGTCTGAAATGTTTTAGTTAGTAATTGAATTCCAATTCTAGATTTACAAATATGTCATAGTAAAAAATGTGACACTGACGCAGTTGGACATAAGATGAAATACAAAAACAAATGCATTATCTAATTTATTATATTATGAGTTAAGAGCGTCTACTTAAAGTAACGTAATAAAAAGATTGAAAATATTAGTGCGGTTTTCCTACCGTGTCCTAAGAGCACATATTAATAACAATCTAAATGTGGAAATTCGGAATATATTCTCATGAAATAATGCCCCTTAAGAGCTAAGGGCACGTGTTAGAAAAACCGTAATTAGAAAGGAGCAGTAAGAGGCTCTTTGTTGCAAATCTCATCCGGAGAATCAATGAAAAGGTTCTTGCACAAACAATTATGTGTCCTTTCCCTCTTACTACTCTCCATGTCCTTGCTACTTACATCAACCATGTTTGCCGACCGATTCACATCGTCTCCTTCAATAGTCTGCCCTATTCCTCCTATTGAGTCAACTCGTTCAAGTCCCTGAAACATCGAACAATTATTCTTCATCGATTTGTAAGTATGGCTGGTAAAAGTGACCGGACCGAATGAAAACACAAACTCTTGTGTAATGCCGTACGTCTTAAGTTAAGATGACACTCACAACGGATTTAAATAATGTTAAAATGTAAAAGAGGTTGTGAGAGTTCTTAACTTATAAAAGACCGTCTTGAGCAAGACCAATTGAATTAAAAATGGTTAGCTAATTTGTCATGATTTTCACCTTAATGAAGAGATCAGAGGCTCCTTGTGGCTCTATTTGTTGAAACACTACTGCTAGCTCCTGTAATTTTTCAATTGCCAAGTTACCATACCTTTAACTTCCGGATTATTTTTCCATAACAAAATAAAACAAACGTAAACTTTTCACTCGAACAGAAGGAATATTGATGCAAGAAGAATAAGAAGGAAGGTGACATGAGAGTTACTTACCCTGGCATGATTGATTTGTCCAGGATTCAAGGTCTTCGGCTCCAATTCGATAGCACACGGAACACTAGCCATTATAATGCGAAAAATAACCCGGACGAAAATCTAAATAAAATGTCGAATGACTAAAATAATTCGAAGAATGATAACACCCATCAACTTCATTCGACTTCTAAAGAGTTACGATGATAGTACTCCCTTCCATTCAATAGATTCTTTAAGTTTTTATTCTTTTGTGATCAGGATCGAGTATTTTAATAAAACATAAAAAATCTGATGATCCGACGAGTACTCTATATACACATATTCTAAGCTTAGGCTATTGAATGCAACTCTTATATATTTCATCTCCCAAACCATGCATCCATGCATGATCACGAGCAGTTATTTGACTTATTTTGTTCATCTAAATCTCGTGTCCTTTTTTTAATGCAAAATCTAATGTCTAATTGGTTGAAATTATTTTCAAGTATATGGAGTTCACAAGTTATATATTCATTTTTTGCTTTATATTAATTACATAAATTTTAGTTTGTGGTGGTACCGGCTTGTTTGTCAAATACTTTTGAGAGCGACATAAATTAAAGCAATGTAACACCGTCTTTCCTTCGATTAGAAGATTGGTTGCGGTTTAGGTCAGTTAGATGAGTACTTGGAATCGATAATACTATACATATAAAAAAGTGCTGTTTTTTTATTATTTTTGCGTAATATATATATACGACAGTCGTATAGTAGAATTTTTCAAATTTGTCGAGAATGTCCGACCATTTATCAAATTTATTTATGTATAAGCTGGACAGACACTATAGTTTGCTGTTTATGCATCTCTTATTAGTTGCAGAATACATTCGAAATCTGTAAAAAGTAGAGCATGCTCTACTCTGATATTGGAGCCATAGCTACCAGTTCTTTGTTCTCCTCCGACTTACCATGGTCAATCTTACCACGGTTCATGCCAGGCCCACCCCATCCCCGTCCTTCACCTTCTCCATATCCGCCACTTCCTTCACATGACCGGCCTTCACAACCACCACCCATACCCCAACTTTGACCTGATCCGCGACTGCCCCAACCTTCACCCCATCTGCTGCCCCAACCTTCTCCACCTCCACTACCCGAGCCGTCATTGCCCCAACCTTGGCCACCTCCTTCGCCTGAACCACAATCACTACAACCGTGATGGCCTCCAAAGTCAGGGTCACCTCTACTCCAAGATCCCCAACCTTGACTGCCTCCTTCGCCTGTACCACAATCACTACAACCTCGGCCGCCTCCATCGTCAGGGCCACCGCTACTCCAAGGTCCCCAACCTTGACCACCTCTGCCACCTGAACCTTGACCACATGAACCACCATTACCCATGCCTCGACCGCTTCCAATACCTGAACCACCATTTCCCCAACCTTGACCACCTGGGCCACCACCTGGGCCACCACTTCCCCAACCTTGACCTCTTCCGCTACCTGAGCGACCATTACCCATACCTTGACCACCTCCACCACCTGAACCAGTTGCCCAAGCGTCTGTCCCTCTCTCTCCACCACCTCCTCCAATCCTCCAACCAGGCAAAACTTCACTATCACCTTTACCAACACGGCCACTTAAACCGCCATTATATCCCATACCAACTCCGTCTTTTCCCCCATGCCCATTAAGCTTACCGAAAATCTGTCCATTTGAGACATCTTCACTATACAATGACCTTTTGTGATCCCCTGCTAACAGTCCAGCATCACAGTAAACTTGAAATAAGAAGGTAATTATGAGAACTAAGATGGGTAAACAAGCCTTATTTACTGACCCCATTGTCAATCAAGATGGTCTGTCTTTGCATAAACTGCTTAAATACGAGTTGCAAAGCAACAAGAGATGGACAAAACGCAAAACAACCGAAGTTTGTTCTGCGAAACAAGGGCACAAGGCTCATGCTTGTTACATGAAGTTAAACAGCAATACAGCATCATTTTATCTTATGCTCATCACACTATTTTTGTTAAAATAGTATGTACTCCCTCTGTCTCAATCATTTGTTTGCGGCAAACAATTGCGGCAAAGGGAGTACTTCCTATTTTGTTACAATTTACAATAGCACTTTGGAAAAGAACGATGGTGTCATCACACACGATCTCAAAAGGCTTTCACTAGTGGCGAGGTAGGAAACGCATGTACTTGTGTTAAATAAGAGACTATTTTCAAAGGACCTGCAATGAAAATGGCATCAAAATTTCTCAAGAATGACGACTTTATATCATAGATGCAAATCTATATCAAGGATCGGGACATCAGTTGGGAGTAAAAAACACCTACCAATAAGTGCCTTAAACATTGTAGGAAACACCTACCAGGACATAGCCCATATGTAACAAGGTGTTCTTTTAGTGGAACGTCTCATAAATAATGTCTTCAATTGACATTCCTCGGAAAAAAAAATGTCTTCATTAGACTTAAGTGTCAATCGAAAACTTTTGATCAGAATTTCTCTAAAAATTTGCAAAAACAAAAGTTGTAGCTAGTGCATATTATGGGAAAACAATGATCAGAATTGCCTCTCAAAGTCAAATGGGCCGATAAAAACGGGATGGAGGGAGCTCATTCTCACCTACATTCCGAGCACTATCATTTTTTTGCTATAGCATCGATATCCACTGTCATCTTCCCTATGCTTTTATTCTGCATGTCAAGCCATGAATTCTGAATTCTGCAGCTCATAGCAACACATTTTGTAGAAACTTCTCAGTTGTGTAAAATGCCGACCACATCTCGCAAATATTTCACTTTTAGGTATCGTGCTAAGGTATTGAGCTAAGGATCATTTTTGTATTTTCATCTTCACTCAGTTTATCAGCCTTCATTTTCTCCAAAAGCCCATCAACATTCTTGCCATTTCGGATATACGCCTTCATCAAAGCATGATACATGGGTCTATTAACCGGATTCACATTTCTCAACAGTCCGACAAAGGATTCAGCCTCTTCTAAACTACCATGGTCACCAACCCAACTTAAGAGATTACTAAGGATCTGATCATAAGGTCTCCACCCTTTATTTGGTACATAAAAAGACAATGCTACCCTCATGCAGCTCATTGCCTTGTGCATCTCACCCTTTGCCTGGTACAATCCTGCTAGTATGCTCCACGAGTTTGGGTGACAAGGCCTTCCCTTCTCCAGCAACTCATTAAGCATGGCCTCTCCTTTCTCAGCCAATCCGCGGTTCAAATACCCTAAGATGACAACATTTGAAACCCGGAAATCATACACATTGTTAGATGATTCCCACTCCTTTAGGACCGTCTCGGCTTCTTCTAGGGCACCGATTTTCACAAGGGATTCCAATACAGTAATAAAATCCCGGTTAATACACTTCCTACCAATGTTCTTCGCAAGTTCCCACAATTTCAATATCTCATCCTTTTTTCCAAGTTTAGCATAAAGGGAAATTAGAAAACAATACCCAACATTATCTTTGTCGTCGAGTCTTACCTCGGCCTTCTTCAAGGCATGGACCGCCTTGTCGAATAAATTTTCTTTAATATAAAAATTGGCTGCAACTGCATATGTGTTCCAGTCTACTGCCATGTGGGGTTGAGTTTCGGCTTCTTTTAAACAGTTTTCCACTGCCTCTATATCAGATCTTCCTCCGTATGAGTTAATGCATAATCTATAGCTATAATTATCCGGTAAAACCATGTTTTTCTTCATTTCAGTTAGAACATCAGGAACCTTGTCATATTTTCCAATGTTGGTGTAAAGGCACATGATGTCATTATAAGTGAGTGTTGTAGATGCAAAATCCATCTCCTTCATTTTCTCGAAATGAGCTAAGGCCTTGTCTACTTGGCGTTGTCGAACATAGCAGTTCAGCAGAGCACCGTATGTTTTGTGATTCTTGTCTGCATCTTCTAAGCTGTTAAAGTAATTTTCTGCAGATAAAAAACCATGGACTCTACCAATGAGATCGAGTTGAACAGCGTGTTCAGTTGGCGTGAATTTAAAAACCCCCTTTGCATACATCCACTCTGAAACCTACATAATTAGAAGCAATGATTCAAACATCGGAATCTAGAATATAACTAACCATTTAATAAAAATTCGAGAGTTACATAAATAAGCCTTGTTTGATTCAGTCAGTGAATACTGAAGCTAAATGGCTCATCATAGTCATCAAAACAAAGACAGTGGTAACACGTCTCCATGCAAGTTGCTAGAAGCACCATTGATTCATATTTCACACCGAAGAGGAAATACACCACCAGATTAGCAAAATGTGTATCGTGTATATCGTCCATTATTCATGAGCAATAGTGAACAAATATGTCAAGATGGTCATTCATGTACCTTATGCACTCCCATTACTAGTTTACTACATTACATATAAAATACAATTTTGACTTCAAACATATTCTTACGGAGAACACAGTGACAAATGACAATCAAAGCCAGAGAATTCTTTTTAGTTAATACGCCACCAAATTTCCCTTTTTGGGGTGAAATAAGACAATCAATAATGCACCCTGTCTTACAATTTCCCAACAAGTCTGCGACTTTGAACATTGTCGCTCATGTTTAATTTTCCTGATACCGTAGTACATTCGACACGACCCCCCCCCCCCCCCCCCCCCCTCCCCCCCCACATCGGGGCGGCCCCGGG
>JAYMSF010000224.1:0-18586 GCA_036897335.1 Silene vulgaris | reverse complement strand
TTCGATTTTATTTTTATAAAAGTGTTTGATGTCAAATTTAAACAAGTGAAGGTAAAATTTGTAGTTATTTATAACTCACTTTCATTTCAAATCCAAACTCATCTTCTAATCAATCTCTTTCGTGAGCTCATTTCTCGTCTAAAGAATATAATTCACCCTAAATGATGTCCAAATACCATGGACACGAGTCGGACACGGCTAAAATACCATGGACACGCGTCGGACACGTGCCCAAATAAATGTTGGAAGTTAGACACACGGCTTTATAGGTTTCCGACACGTTTCGACGTGTGTCCGACGAGCGTCGGTGTCCGACACGGTACGGCTGAAAAAGAGAAGTGTCCGTGCTACCTAGTTTAGAACCACCCAGTCTATCCAAAATATATCCGAATCCTTAAAATTGATGTAATGTTTTTTGGGAAATAGAGGGAAGCCGTGTGAAGTGCGCGTATAATTACCGCGTCGAATCGAAATCTCATTGAAAAGAGGAATATCTTTCTTATCTTACGCTTCAACAACATATAATAATTCACATTATAAATACATCATTCGATAATCTTCTCAATTTTCCTTGGAAACTCTTGATAATTTTTGAGTCTTCTTCTCATCATCCTAAATATCAATCTCTTACTTATTTCAGGTTTCATCTTCTTGCCTTTGTATTTAATTAATCTTTTTGCTTTTCTATTTTAATCTTTATTTGATCATCATGGCTTTCCCAATATTTGATCTTTTTATTGACCCACTTAATTAATTTTCGTGATCCCATTTTAATTTTGATATTGTTTCTGGGTTTGATTTCTGTGATTTTTTTGTCCAATAATCGATTATTGTTGTGTTTCATTTGCATGCAGTTAGAAGGGTTCTTTAATCTTTAGCTCAATTTGTCTTGAGCAGTTAGTCTATCTTAAGACAGGCATATATCCCCGTATTAAAACAGGTCAAATAACACCCCACTTAGATAGTTGAGACGGCTTTTTGCTAGCCCATAGACATTCTGCTCTTGTCTCATCATCATCATTTATCCTATTTGATCTATGATGCTTTTGTTAGGGTGCAAACCCATGTCCCACATTGGTAGTGTAAGATCATCTTTATAAGCGTAACCAAATCTAATAGTATGAGGTTTCTTGGGAAGGAGGCCCAAGAGTAAATCCGTGAGGGCGCTTATGCAATGTTGCGACGTGGTTTTATTCAATCTCTTTAAAAGAAGTTAATTAGAGCTCCAATTACAGAATCGTCGTTTTCTAGTCTTGTGTTATTCTATATTACAGTTCCAGGGTAACAGTCTCCATTTGTGATAATGTTTCAATGCTCTTTCTTCCATTATTTGTCGTATTTTTTACCTGGATTGCAAATTTATTGCCTTGTAATAATTCTGACGTGCTCGAATTTGTACTTTTTTGGATAAAGATTGTGGAAGCAACATGGGAGGTGGAAGAGACGAATCTGACAAAGGGCTGTTTTCAAATCTAGCTCAAGGACTTGGTGGGGCTTATGGAGGACATGGGGGACATGGAGGACACGGGGGATACCCGCCAGGGCAGTACCCACCACCACCTGGGGCATATCCACCTCAGCATGGTTACCCTCCTCAAGGCTATCCTCCAGCCGGATATCCACCTGCAGGTTATGCTCCTGGTGGCTACCCTCCCCCTGGCGGTTATCCTCCTCCTGGAGGCTATCCTCCCCCTGGTGGGTATCCTGGTGCCCATGGTAGCCATGGCTCACATCATGCAGGTACGTGTATTATTGATTACTTCCTTATATAACGTCAATTAGTATTGGAGTTTCATTATTATGGAATTAAAACGTACAGAAGTGAGAAATCTCAGTACTCTCAGTTCTCGCCACTATGTAACTTAACTACGAATAGTATAAAGAGCTCACTTATTTATTTACTGTATCCGGAAAGGAGCAATTGTTTGAAGATATGTCTTTCTTGCGTCTCAAAGTTACCTACCTATGCCGCGGCGGTAGGGGGAGTTGGTGTACCGACGTACCGTGAATCTTCCCTTGGAGAGTTTGTTGTTCTCCCGTGAACTATATAGTGTATGGTGAAAATTGTGTCGAGAATGGACATGCTACTCAAAATATTTAGGGGAGTAAATCATTTTTCCCTTCATAGTTTCATTACATAGAAATATGACCACTAATCGTTTGTGTATCTGTATGAGTAGCAGCTACTTCATTGCAAGTTGAAACTGAACTTTTCTTTTCATTTTCAGGCGGTTCTGGCATGGGAATGGGAGGTATGCTAGCGGGTGGAGCAGCAGCTGCTGCTGCAGCCTATGGGGCCCATCATCTGATGCATGGCGGTAGTCATGGCCATGGCCATGGAAATATGGGATATGGTGGCGGCATGATGCATGGCTTTGGTGGAAAGCATGGAAAGTTTAAGCATGGCAAGTTCAAGCACGGCAAGTTTGGCAGACATGGGAAGCATGGTGGCATGTTCGGTGGCAAGAGGTTCAAGAAGTGGAAGTAAACCGTCTTATCGTCTTCACTGTTCATAAATACATAATAAACCATAGTGGTTGGTCGCCACACCAACTTTGCTTTATAAATTGTGACGGATATTGTTTGTTGTTCAATCGCAGAGTACTAGTCTGACTCCGTATTGTGTTTGCTACCATTGAAATCGTGTTCTATTGTCCGTTGTATATATGTTTGTGACATGAGTTTAGATTTTGAATCCTCACATTTATGGATAACTTGTACACAAGTCTTGAGCTGGTGAGCTGAAAACAATTGAAAACCCTAACGTGAACTGAAATCAGGCACTCATGGGCAAGAAAGTTGTATTATTATGTAGTCAGGACTCTCGGGAGATAATACTACACCACTACACCCGCCCTCACCGTTCATTCACGGCAAGGTTATACAACTCTCTTTAGGCTGGAGTGTTCAACGTTGAGGATTCTGAAATAATAGTTAAAACAATGATACACAGATACTGTTCGCTAAAATCCTCAGTTTATCAAGCTGCTTCACCTTCCAAATGTAAAGATATAACTTGGATCGTAATTTCTAATTATACGGTTAAAACAGCGTTAGTTGTGATACACTCTGCGCCTGCAAATAATACGCTTGCTTTTGGATCGGGTTTTACGTAACTAGACTAACGAGTCCCACACTCATTTCCAATTTCCACTATACAAAATATGACCCCAAAAAGAATCATAAGCCAAGGCTGGAATGGGCAAAACATGTCCAAACACACAAGTAAAACTCTTGGCAGAAAAGAAGGGAATTTAACCGTCAGTTCCTCTATTCAAAATTCTGTACCGAGTAAAAGGATGGCATCACAGTCAGTTGCAAATGTGTTGGTGTCATACTGGAGGGTGATCATCCTCTGGCTTCTGAGGCGGTAGAGGTTTCCATTCGGGTTTCTCATCCCAATACATGTCGTAATAAATATGTCCGGGAATGTGATCCATTACGCAGCACCATATGCCTGTATAACGCTTCACACGTTTCCTGAACTTCTCTTCTTTCTCCTAATACACATTCCATATAAAAGCATAAGCATGATTTAGGGGACTAGGATTTAGTCACAACTCAAAACCCTGAAATTTCTTGGAAAACATGAAAACTTGCCTTGTCTTCAAATCCAAGAAAGGCATCTCCGATAGATAAGAAGTTTATAACCTTAACATTCTTGTATGATGAGAATAGAGTCTTCAACTGTCAGTAAAACTAGAAACAGTTAGCTGCTTTGTTATTCCAAAGACGAAGCATGCCAACTAAATAAGGTAATAGTCTAAACTCAAATAGGGAGATGCTTGGTTCTCTTTCGTTCAGAGATAACAGATTGAAGTCCCTAGTATTAAGGTACATTTATTTTCACGAAGCTTTTGTACTGCTCCAAAGGAAGGTGCCCTTGAGTTTAAAAAAAAAAATACTAGTTACAATTAAGCTTGTAATTCCGTACGAAAGGGTTCAAAATTCCCATGGCAATAGAACTACGCTGAAATTATGCCCGAAAAAAACACACAAATTGGAGGATTTTAAGATCACAACACTCACTCACCTTCAGGCATCAGCAGTGCTTATGTGATACAACTTATAATGATATCACTCGGTCGGTCTACCCAAAACGAAAATAGCCATGCAAAGTAAATAGTGGAGGATTTTAACACCGCAAGCATAAAACTTGGTGCATTAATTTAAGATCAGACAAACTATACCACATATATAAGAGCATCAACTGCATCCATATAAATCAGATATGCAGAAGCGTGTGGGTATAACTTATGAGACATTACCGTTCCTTCACTGCTATGTTTAGGAAGTTTTATCACGCGAGCTATACTTGAATCGTTGGTAACGTTACAGTCTTTGGATCCCACTTGACAAAGCTGCACATCAAGCCATGACTCTTTTACCTAGCAGCAAAATAAACTTCAGGCCATGTTTCCACATTCAAAATTGCGATTCCTATAATTGGAATAATAATTTTCTTTAGTTGATGTACCTCTTGTGGTAGCGCTGGGTTATCAAGGAATGAGTATTCCCTAATATCAATGTGAGGCCCAAATTCTTGCTCTGCCAAATTCTTTTGCATTACATTAACCTGCAGTGGATAAGGTAAACCAAAATTGCCATTGTTATCAAACTGAGCCTCGTATAATGGGAAGGGAAGTCTGCAGACAACCAACTGATGCACCAGGAAAAAAAACATTTTAGTTTATTTTGCATGATATTTAGGAATAAATGGGTAGCAAGATAGTCAAATGATAATGTATAGCAAGACGTGGTAAGACCTTAAGGTGTCGGGATGTCTTTTCAAATCGCTACTTTCAAAGCGGACAGAGAAATATTAACTGCTCACCCATTTTTCAACAAAGTTATAAGACTACCACAAGCCAATTTCCGCAACTTCTTAATGACAACATTTAGGCAGTTTCTATGGGGTGAAAAGAGCTGACCAAACCCCCGACGAGTTTCAGCTATTCTTTTCCTTCAATAACTATCCTCATCTACAGGGAGAACAACTAGGTTCCTATTAGCTTGAGTGAGTCTTGATTCTGTACTCTGTAAGTATATCCTTGTGTCAATCTACCTTGCTACGCTTAAACAAAGTACGGAGAAACTTGCAAGCTTCTTGCCAATTTGAAAACAATGAAAAGCCCAAACTTTAGTTCGTCCTTGACATGATTTAATTCTAATGGTCAGTGTCCTGTGATTCTTATATACAACCAAGGACAGGAATGTCTCACCATTCCATTATTAAGCGTAAAGAAAATTGAAAGACAAACAAAGGCTTAAACAATTGCATGTAGTCCACACGTTAAGCTACCTCAAATACATGATCCAGAGGGCATATAAAAGGTTGTCTTGTCACGGTTCCCTCCAGTATTCCAGGATGACCATACCATAGCCGATCCAACCTGCACCATATTGGAGGCATGACCTATATAAATTCAATAAGAATGTAATAAGATATCAAAATTAAGTTGCAACTTTCCAAAGATTTTGAGAATGTGATGTTGTCTCACAAGTTAACTCTGCAAAACATACAAAATATTCATAGAGCTAATACATTTCAAGTGTTCAGCCACTTCAACTTTTACATAAGAAATTTAGACAAAGCAAAATACACTTAAAAGTTGGGAGTCTAACACTATTGACAGAAGATCACTTCTCAAGCCCATTATGCACGTGAATCGTGTTAATTTATTTCTTCGTTGGTTTTTCTATATCTTAAATGTGAATTATTTATTTTACATATTTCGCCAATATTTAACAATATATAATCTTTAAATAATTTTAAATATTAAGGGGCCAAGGGTAGTTAAATCAGTAGTAATCATAAACATTGTAAAAAGTCATTTGTTGGGGTTTGGCAGAAGTAGGAAATATCCAAGCAAAAATACCCAAAAAATGCATCAAAAAGAACATCTTTTGTTCTCACCAGAGTACGATTTAATAACGATGCAATAGCAAGTGCCTCTCGTATCTGTTTAATCTGTATAGGAGCATTCAGTGCAGCAATCAGATGATGTAGTACTTAACAGTATGTGAAAACATTACAGGATATTATGATTAATACCTGGTAATTAACAACAGCGAAGTGTGATTCAACATTATGCTCCCCGTCCATCAGCAGGCTCTTTGGAACAGAAGACTTAAAAGACATGAAACCTCCTACACAAGATATTAAGATCTCATTGATAAGGAAGATATGTGTGTTAAAAAAATGCTATTACTTCCATGGCTCCATCCCATCTTTATTGTTCCCATTTGACGTTGGTCATCAAACTATGGCAACTTTGACTTTTAATTTCTCCAAACACATGCAGAGTTATAATGTAAAATTTTCTCTTCGATTCATCAAAACTATTTTCATGTTAGTTTATATCCAATATACCAGTGGGTTTTTTCATTCCTGTCTGGTAACATATCGAATTGATCCTACCTGCTTTCCAAATCCAATGAGAACAATTGGGCGAAACAATCTTCCAAATTTTGTCTCAACTCTTAGATATTCAATAGAAAGACGCAGTACTACAGTTTACCATTTAGTACACCCGAGATTATTCATAGACAAATACAATTAAAGTTTCAACATAACAAAATAAAGGTTAACCACGTGAAGTATACTGTAACCTCCACATGCAAGGCAGACAAGCCATGGATATTTTAGTGATGAACTTTTAGAGAACTAAGGGAAAACACGCTATCTACAAGGGGCGATTAAAGAGGAATAAAATTATAAATTATACAAAGCCGCAGCAAAGTACCTGGAGAAGTATAGTACTCCGGTGGGTCATAAAACATCCTGCCTTCCCGCAATCGATGCCGCTTGCCCTCAGTACCGGCATACTGGAATGTGGTATGTACTGCATATGGTTCCAGTTTAAATTGCTGATGCATGGCCTGCAATGGAGTTTCAGTTTAAATTTAAGAGATTATCCCAGAAAAGTAAGTAAGAAAGACAACTAAATCAACTACCAACAAGCAGTCAGTCATCAGAAAAGGTGCTTAGTAGTTCGTACTTTTATCTCTGGTTTACATACTCACAGGATATATAGCAAACTGTATGTCACAGAGACACCTAGTGGTAGATTGCATTTTCATTTTGGTTTGTCCATAGGCCACTTCCGAAACTTAGGATAGTTGATAAATCACCCTTGCTCAAAATAACAAAATTAAAAGGGCTCAAAATGGGAGGACAACATTAAAAAAAAAAAAGGATGGACATATCAGATAATTCAAAGTTCTCAAAAATGAGCTAAAATTTTAACATGTCAATCTTTTTGGATAAAGGGGAGTAAATAAGCTCGAGGCCAAAGAGAAGAATCTCTAAAAGAAAAGGGATAAACAGCCAACGACAACAACGTTACCCAATGCCTCAAATGCTTTTGACTCTGAAGGAAGGAGGTCGGATGTTACTACAATGCTCCTCCCCACCAAAACATTCTTATTAGATCTTGCAAAAGATCATCCGGGTCGGTTACGGCCATGCGGGTTAGGTCAGTTTGGGACATTTTGTGTGTCTTAACATTCAGGTCAGGTCGGGCCATTTCGGATTTGCATTATTTAGGTGTTCTATTACTGAGTCATTTAGGGAAAATAATTAGTTTGAGGCCACTGATGTTGGGGTCTGAATCAAATAGAATTTGAGTTCACCTATTCAAGTATGAGTCATGTAAATTTTGTCCAGTCAAAGTTCAGAGGTATGCTGAGACAAGATTATGATACACATCTTTAGAACAAAAAGTTTGCAACACAAATTGACTATAGAATTATGCATGATTGCATGGTATCATACATTGGCCGAAAGCAAAGTATCAGCCAATACGTTAAGATATTTTGCTTATCACCTCGACATTCTCTAATATTTAAAGGAGCTATTCAAAAAAAGCTGATACTAGTCCACCACGGCCATATTAACCTATACATGACCGATACTAGGTCCATATTTGACCTATACGGTTATTCCTGGGCTGACGTATAACTAGCACAACCAGTATTAGACCAAACTGTAACCAAAAACAATATGAGTAAATGGTGCCACCGCGTCACAGTATGCTATTGGGATGACTTTTGAAGCGGGCGTGACTGGTAACGCAACTTGTTATTTTAAAGTTACGGTATGAATTATTGACAATGTTCTAGCATGAAGTCAGTCGAAAAAGAATATTCCCAAACTTACATTGGACGTACTTTGACAGTACATGCAATTTAGTTGCTACAAATTAGACCATAACTACTAGTACACTGTTGTTTTACAATAAAGCTGTTAAATAGAATCTAATAACATAGCTCTTAACCCAAGATGGGAGTAGAAAGATTAGCGCGTGGAAAGTCCGTTTCACTTGACATCTCAGTGTCTGAGTCAAGCAAAACAATAAATAGAAGTAGTCAGGACACAACATAATTCAAGATCCTTTCCGGACCAGAAGCTTTTACCGACCCACATTAAAGAATCACTTAAAGCTCCCCTGTCAGGGGCTCAGGGCTTCTTCCTTCAAAAGGATATAGATCATAGTATAGGAAACAATAAACAAACTTACGTAAGCTTACCATTATGCTTATTAACCCTGAATTAATATTTACAGCTGCAGTGGGCATAACCGCTAACAATTTACATATGCTTCAAGAATCTTTACTATATGGAATGTCCCCTAATCATATTTAATAGGCACAAAGAAAACATCCTATTTCACAAAAAATAATATAAATAAAATATACCTGAACAAAATATGTATGTCCATTACAGAATATGCTGGTAGGAAGGAAACCCAGCTTGAGATTTCCATCATAAGTGTACAGAAGACCGTTTTCACCATCAACAGAGGGCCCTAGCTGTCTTCGAATAAGATCATTGAAACCATTCTGATCCCATATCTTGTCATCAGCTAGAAGCATCTCTTTCCATTCTTTTGCCAATTTCTTTGAGGAAATTGTTGGCCTCCAATGAAATATTCCCACGTTGAGTGCACCAGTAACTGTAGGACATTACCATTAATGAGTACATGTTGGAGATATATCATCAAATATACTTCTAATCAACTACGTATCAGTGTATGTTAAAAATTATCCAGTACTTTAGGTCATCAACAATGGTAGAAGCTCGTTCATAACTCCTAGGTCTCCTACTGTTGCCCATCTTTACTAGGACCCATAATACACAATGTTGATGGGAGGGAAATTTGTCCACCTGAAGATCGCACCTCAACAAACATAAATTGGTTGAAGCGGACAAATATAGCCCTCTGATTCAACTAGGTGGCTAGGCCAACTTTCATTGTTGAGAAAGATGAGGTAGCTACTTTTTTATGAAGAAATTGGTTTTTCTTAAGACGTGAACAGTAATAGATATTCCTTTGTGAGAAACTCTTTAATAAATACCAATTGAGTTAAAAAGGTACCATTGTAAATGCTGTAGTCCCTTACATTGCTGAGAAACAGAAATATAAGGTAACAAAAACAAAAACAAAAACAAAAACAAAAACAAAAACAAAAACAAGATTATGCCAATGCCTCAAGGGCTCCCTCAAATTGTGGGATGAAAGGCGATTAATTGTACACAATCTTGCACAAAAATTGCATTGAAAATTGTATCGGATGACCGATACTTCACAATAAAAAAAGAGAAAATAAATAGTGAGCCTTCCGGCTTTATTCCATGCATTGCCATTAATAATTTAAAACCAAAGAACGATATGCGTTGGGCTCCATTGGAAATAAAAACACCGTACATATAAGGCATCTAGATGAAATTAGATGCGACAACTATGAGAGCTCCACTCAATTTCACCCTCCTAGAATATCAAGTAAGTTCGATATGCAAAATTATCGAAGACTTGCAACTTGCTAGTGTTTTTCGTATGATATAAGATCAGAGCTACCTAACCTAAGTTACCGGGCTTAAAAACGACTCGTCTCATTCCAGACTCTCGGTTCATTATTACTCAGAGTATGCTGCCATGCCAAACACAATTTCATAACTGAAACCTTGACCGATGCTGGCAGTCTCATGGTGAGATCCAATTTCAACTATCACAATTTCTACGGAGTACTTTACAATTATCAGGATGGCAATACCAACACCAGTGCTTCATTTTTATTCACATACTTGAGCTTGTATCAGGGTTCCGTAATTCAAAACTCTTATCTTTTTGTGAGCCACATACAATCTTTCTTATTCAGTCTTGTGCCGAAACGTTATCTAGCAGATTGTGATTCCTACTCGTATCGTTCTTGCAGCTCTATTTTGTAGTTTTCCACTATAAAGTACACAGTAAAAATCAACCTTTCTACTGGCTCACCTTGTTGCCACACATCTAGGCGGTCATCAACGACTGTTGGCACGACTTGATCAGTTGAAGTCAAAATATCCGCTTCAGGAAAACGACCAAAATATGGGAGAGGGTTCTGTTACATGAACGTGTAAGGTTACTCAAGCAAGACATGGTTAATATATGAGTCTAAGATAAGAATGTAATGGTGCATTCTGAAAAAGGGCGTGATACGCAAACAATTGACAAAAAAAATACCAATGCAATTTAACAAGTAGGGTCACTAGTGAGAGAAATCTGAGGATGCACTTTAGAACTAACTAGTAACAACAGCAGTCAATTAAGACAAAATATTTAGGAGTGGAGGACATTATTCGATAATAAGCATGAAACTTGTCATGCCAACCACCAGTAACAAGCTTACTGTAGGTGAGACATAAATGCTCACAACAAAAAGGATTCTCACCTACAATGTTTAAAACCCCAAGCATAAATTTGACTGTAAAAGTGTAAATAGTTCGACTGAGTACCTTCAACCAAACCATGTCTGTGTCGCACATTAGTACTTCATATCCAAATGGGAGGATTGAGTCAATTAAAATAGCCTTCTCCCTTCCCATTTTATGAAAAGCGGGTGTTCCCCACCCTACATCTACAGTGCTCATATGGCTTCCCATATCAAAAACTGGAACACCCTTCCAATACAATGCTTCCAGCAGTTTAGTATCCATAGCACCTGCAATAACAGGTCCAAAACTTGCACATGTCACATATTATATTTCTCCGTATATGCCTATGACACCAACTTTGATTGCCAGGAAAAAACCGCCAAGGGTAATGGTGAAAAATTCTGAATGAAGTTACATCGACAAGATAATATGATGTATATGGCAATCACAGATATAGTTTACATAGCATCAACTTTAAGTAGGAAAAACTCACCAACTAACAGATTTGACAAACCCATATTAGTCAAATGTCTAACCCAGTTAAGGACAAAATCCATAAATGCATAGTTTCCAAAGGTCACTATAACAATATTATCTTTCACACACTTCTCCACCAACTCTTTGGTCAAGCGAAAGGTCTCCAAAGGCGGCATTTTCTCAGTCTTCGGAGATTCCCAAATAGTCATTAAAACCAAGTTCCGAGACTTATTTAGTGGCACAGAATATGTGTCTGGAGTCATTGATGGAGAAGATCCTGGCGCTTGCGAAATAGAACCCTCTCCTGAAACACCATGTAAAGAATATATGACAGTTATTTACTGCAATAATAATTATTTTCCTTCAACAACTAAATCATCACTTTGTTAGTTCATCAAAAATTGGAGGCTAGAAGATCAGTTCGAAAGTTTACAGAAACAAAACACTTGTTGACCATCACATGCATGTTTCTCTCATTTTCTCAACTATAGGTAATGCACATTGTGTATTATTAACCAACTCCTTTTATCATTCTAACAAATAATTTCAGCATTCATGAATTGTGACTTTCTGGCGTGTAATCAGTACACCTCCTCAATAAACCAACCTCACATACATTCAATTTCGATGCCAGGCTGTGAAACTGCAAAGATTGACATTTCGGTGACAACCCAACAGGAGAGGTATCAATTCAAAATCGCCCTAATATCACTCCGTGACACAAATTTAGCTTGAGACTATCCCATAGTTATAGAATAGTCCACATGTGAAGGGATGATCATCGGGTTTTAACATCTACATCCACAGATTTAAGGGCTTGTTTTCTGCAAGTAGGGTTGGAGCGAAATACAGGAATCCATTTACCCTCCTCCAATCCGTACCACCACCCCTCTAATATGGGAAAGATTTGGAGGCAAACTCTCTTGATCCCTTCTCCATCCCTTTTCCCCTCAATCACCCTTCCCTCCCTTTTCCTTCTATTTTTGTATCCAAAACACACCATAAGGGTTCACCTGTGATCGTCTCACATAAAAATACTGTCTAATGCAAGGTCAACGACTCGAATCCGGTATAAATAGCAACATCTCTCACAATGACTCAACATCAACACCTCCTCCCCCCAAAAAATTTAACATTACTGTCACCCAACAAGTCGAAAACTTCCTCATCTCTGAACCAACTTCACTTATGAACTAATCTACCAAAACCCATTAACCTAAAATCAACACATTGCTAATTTGATACAACATCACCCCATTTGTCTATACACATTTATATAAACAAAGAGTAAAATTCTTATTTAAGACGGTTGTAAGCGCAAAACGGATACAAAGCAAATAACAGGAATTACCTGAATTAGAAGAGGAGGAAAGGTAAATGGAAGCATAAGGGGAGTTATCCGAGTTAAGAGCAGTGAAAACATAAAGTGAAGACAAAATAACACCAATAATTACAGCAGCATATATTGTTAGAAACAATGGTTTCTGTTTAGTCACTTCTTCACATGGATTTCTCCATCCCATTTTATTATCAAGATTCTTCTTCTTCTTCTTCTTACAGATTCATAGTTTGATTAATAGATTCGCTTTCTGATTTGAACACCATGAAGATGAGGATTTTTCAAAGTCAATGTTTTCTTCAAATTTTTTTTGTTTTTTTGGTGAGCTTTTTAATTACAAGTTCTATTTGAGGGAGAGAGTCAACTTCTAAAAATGGCAAATAAATCTCAACTACTCTTAAATTCGTGTAAATTATTTGTATGATTTGCTAAGGGTCTTTATTTTCGCAGTATATGTTTTACTCATTACAATACGCTCTGAGTAAATCTGGTGGGAGAAACCTAGAAACGGTTTTCTAAAGTTAAATTTTGACGGATCGAAAATAATAGGCAATAAAGCTGCTTTAGGATACTGTATTAGAGATCAAAATGGTAAAGTCGTGTTGTTGGGAGCAGAACAATGCGGGTCTAATAATATTCTTGTTGCGGAAGCTCTCGCTCTAAAAGAAGGCATTTTAGCAGCTAAATACTTAGGAACCTCAAAGTTAATTGTGGAGGGTGATAATTTATGTGTTATTAACTCAATCCGTGGTACTTGACAAATTCCCTGGGAAATTTCTAGTATTATCAAGGATGTGAAATTAGATCTTCTTTCTTTCGATGAAGTGATAATTCAACATTGTTTTCGTGAAGCCAATAAAGTTGCGGATTTTATGGCTTCTATTGGACATCCGTCTCTTTCGAGGTGGTTTGATAGCCTGTGGCTTCAACTTACCTCACTCATTCGAAAGGATGAGATATGTTGATCCTACTTTGAGAATCAACCTAATTTTCTTACCTTATAAAAAAAATGACTTTATGATGGAAAATTGAAATTATGAACAGAATATAAGATAGTTAACTTAGATCAAGATTAACAAAAAAAAATAAAAAAATAAAAATAAAAAATAAAAACCATGCTCCACTCATGGTTAATTTGGACAGAAGAATTGATGACACTCAGGTACGTACCAAGAAGTTCCGCTTTGAACAAATCTGGGTGGGGGAAGAGGGCTGTGAGGAGATAATCCATAGAGCGTGGGATCCGGGTGATGAGGATGTATGTGGTAATATAAAGAGATGTGCAGATGAACTAATACGATGGAAAGGGGTGAATATTGGGAAGATTATGAAGGATATTAGTTATAATAGACGGAAGCTTAGACGGTTGAATGAGGCGGATAGATCAGTGAAGAATATAATGAAGATGATAAAAGCAAAAATTGATCACCTTATTAAGCAAGAAGAACGGTTTTGGAGGCAACGATCTCGGGTCCTATGGCTAAAAGACGGGGATAAAAACACTAAATATTTCCATAGGAAAGCCAAACAGCGGAGACAAAAAAAATCACATCAAAATTCTTATTGACGAGCAGGGACATAAATTCGAGGATGAGGAAGGAAAACATGGGGAGGCTATTTGATATTTTAATTCGCTATTCGAGAGCTCCCAGCCTATGAATTTCGAGAATATCTTGGAGGGAATTGAGGGCCGTGTTACTGAAGAGATGAATGAGGGACTTCGTGCGCCATATACAGGGGAGGAAGTGGTCGAAGCGATAAATCAAATGCATCCACTTAAAGCCCCCGGACCCGATGGAATGAATGCACTTTTCTTTCAGACCTATTGGCACGTGATTGGGGCGTCTGTGACTAGGGCCTGTCTCAATATCCTTAATGGCGGAGGGTTGCCTCGAGAGCTGAACCTGACCCATATAGTGTTGATTCTTAAGAAGAAGGATGTGTGTCGGATGTCTGAATTCCGTCCTATTAGCCTCTGCAATGTCCTATATAAGATCGTCTCAAAGGTTCTTGCTAATAGATTGAAAGTCTTTTTGAACGAGATTGTCTCGGAAAATCAAAGTGCCTTCACTCCGGGCCGGTTGATCACTGACAATATTTTAGTTGCCTTTGAATTGTTCCATCATATGAAAAACACGAGGAGCGGGGGAGGGCACTTAGCGCTCAAGCTTGATATGGCCAAGGCCTATGACCGGGTTGAATGGGTGTTTCTTCGCAGCGTTATGGAGCGTATGGGGTTTGATGGGCGATGGGTTGCCAGAGTGATGGAATGTGTTACTTCGGTCTCTTATTCGGTCATTATTAATGGGTCCAATACGGGAATTTTCATGCCCGAGCGGGGTTTGCGACAAGGGGATCCTCTATCTCCGTATCTTTTCATCGTTTGTGCGGAAGTGTTCTCTAGTATGATCAATCGAGCAGTCCTTTGTGGCAGTATTCATGGAATTAAAATTGCTCCTCAGGCACCCATGGTATCACACCTTTTCTTCGCGGACGATAGTCTTATTTTTGTTAAAGCTAAAGACGGAGAAGCGCGCACTATTAAAGATATTATAAGGCAATACGAGGTGGCATCTGGGCAACTGGTAAGTCTCGATAAAACTATTGTATCCTTTAGCAAAGGGACAAATATGCGGCGTAAGGCTAGTGTTGCTGGGATTTTGGGTGTTCGGGTGGTCAATGAGCAGGGGAAATACCTGGGTTTGCCTACGGTCATTGGCTGTTCGAAGGCTGCCCTAACCACAGGTGTCCGTGATAAACTGAGTAAACGACTTCAGGGATGGAGAGGGCTTATGTTGAGTAAGGCTGGTAAAGAAATGCTCATCAAAGTGGTTGCTCAAGCTATACCGACGTACGCGATGAGTGTATTTAAACTCCCAGGTAATTTTTGCGATGAAATTTGAAGTCTTGTGTCGAGTTTTTGGTGGGGGTCCTCTAACGGGAATAAGAAAATTCCGTGGATTTCCTGGGAACGGATGTGTCGTGCGAAGGAGCGCGGTGGGCTGGGGTTTCGAGACTGGAAGGCTTTTAACATGGCCTTTCTCGGTAAACAAGCTTGGCGACTTATGACTAATGATAGTTGCCTCATGACGAGGGTGCTAAAAGGGAAGTATTTCGGAGACAGGGATTTTTTGGAGGCTGATTTGGGCACTAATCCGAGCTACACATGGAGAAGCATTTGGGAGTCGAGGGAGGTAATCATGCTAGGAGCGAGGAAGCGGATTGGGGATGGATGGAGCACTAATGTGTGGTTGGATCCTTGGATCCCGAATACCCAGTCACGTAAGATAATTTCGCCTCGGAACGGTAATGATATAACTCTTAAGGTGGCCAATCTCCTTAGGCCGGAAAGCTCGAGTTGGGACGAAGAGCAGCTGGGTAGTCTTTTCCTTCCCTTTGAGCAGGAGCGGATACGGACCATCAGGATTTGCGACTCTAAACCGCCTGATGAATGGTGCTGGGACCCTACTAGAGATGGCGTTTATACAGTCAAGTCGGCATATCTCCTCTTACATAGCGATGGCGAGAGAGTAGAGCAGTCGGATTTCTCGAGAGGAAAGTGGTTATGGAAGGTAATCTGGACAACCCCTGTGCTGCCTCGGATTAAAGTTTTTATGTGGCAGTTGTGCCACGATGCTATCGCAACAAAGGGCAACTTAGCACGTCGTATGCGCTTGGAGGACATGGACTGCCCGTGTTGTTTCAGCAATGTGGAGACTTGTCTCCATGTTGTGCAGGATTGTGGGTGGGTTGGGGGAATTTAGGATGGGGTAGGGTTGGCGGATATGGTGGACAATGGGTTTGAGGGGGTGAGGGAGTGGGTGGAGGGAGTGATGAGGGAGTCGGGTTGTGAGGATAGACGTATCTTCATGACTACGTGCTGGGCCGTTTGGGAACGGAGGAATGCGGCTGTGTTTAAGGGGGATGCGCTGATTGGTGGGGAAGTGATTAGGAGAGTGATGAAGCTGGTTTGGGAGATGAATATGGCAGGAGGGGACTTTAATCCTACTGAGGCGGAAGCGGATAGGCGTAATACTGAGAGCACGAGGGAGATGGGTGAGACAAGTGGGGAAGCTGGGGAGGGCGGTGTAGGTGTTTGCAGATGGGTGCAGGCGTGCAGCCGAGCGGGGATATGGTGAAAATTAATGTTGACGCTGGGGTTATTGAAGGTGTGGGTATGGGGTTTGGTGCGGTGTGTCGTGAGGGGACGGGTCGAGTGCAATGGGCAGTGTCTTTACAGGTGAAGGAGGTGCGGGATGCGAAGATGGCGGAGGCGGAAGCGGTACTATTCGGACTGAAGGTAGCTAAGGAGACTGGTGTTCGGCGGGTGGTTGTTGAAGGTGACTGTTTAAGTGTTATACAAGATCTACAACAACGGAAGCGAGGAAGAAGCGATTTATTTCTAGTTTACAACGACATTTTTCAGCTTTGTAATTTGTTTAATTGTGTTTTGTTTTCTTTTACACGTCGAAACTCGAATAAGGTAGCTCACTTACTAGCTCATGTTACTCCTTGGAGCTACGTAAGGCGAAGCTGGTTTGGTGCTCTTCCTCGAAACATTGCCGATGCTGTAACTACGGATATGGAATTTATGAATTAACCTCTTTAGAGGTTTTCCCGCGAAAAAAAAAAAAGAAAAAAGATTAACAAAAAAAAAGGTTACTTGTTAGAAAGTGTTGTAGTATGACCTTAATCTTAATGAAAAGTTAATTTAATCAGCTAACTACTTTAGTTTATTTGTTTTAATATTCCAGCATTTTTAATTCATTATTAATCGCCATTTGTATTAACTCGAGAGATAATATCATGGTAAATCCAGTAAGTGGGTGGTACATCCGATATATTACCTTCAATTCTATAATTTTTGAGCATTATAATAAAGTTTTTGAGTTTTGTTTAAAATTTATGAGTTTTACTATAATGTTTCTGAGTTTATTCACTTAAACATTAAGCTCTAAAAAATTGTAATAAAACTCAAAAACATTACATATAAGTTTAGTTAAATTTGAAGGATGACGGAAAAAAATTAAATCTAACTTATACACTTTAAAATGCTCAAAAAAAGTATGTTCCTTTTTCTCCAAATATTGAACTAAAATGACACTCTAAAATTAAAGCTAAGAACAATCAAGAAAGATGAGATTTTGATTTTACCGAAGAACGAAAGCTAAATAATCCCGAAAGTTATTCGTAGTCGACACATTCCCTCAAATAGTCGACCAATTTTAATGAACTTCTCAAAATGCCATTCCTTCTGCCTCCTAATAATAAACCACAAAATCAAAAACCCTTTTAAAACTACAAATTTTCCGTCAAATAACGAATCGACTAATTCTTTTCGTCATCGAATTACAATCATCATCGACAATTCACCATACTTCAATTTAAAACGTTAAACTAATCGAAATAATGTTAAACTGATCAGATTCTTCTTGGCATGATCTAATTGTTAATTTTGGTGGATTCAGCCGTGTTTTTACATTAAATTTTGGAACGTTCATAATTGTGCGTTGTTTGATCGATCTTTATGTTTGTTGCATTTCAATAGTTTGTTCGTCCATTCAATTGGTTTGTTTGATAATTCGATTATTTTTTCATTAATCGTTCGACATAATCAAATACCTCGAAATTACCGGTTTGTAACGATTTGTTTAATTACGTTGTGTCTGTTGTTCTTTACTTGATGTTGTTCGAGGACAATATAAACGGAATGAAGGTTATATATTAGTAACGACTTGGACATCTAACACTAGACGTCTCAGCCATCATTCAAATTTAGTAGTGGCCACTTTTAGCAGTAGTCCCTCAAGTCTTCTAACTTTCTTAGTCTTCCACCATGATGCCTGATGTTACTTGGACTTGTGATACCACCTTCCGCAACCAAGTCAAGTCGTCCTTCCTTTCGAGTCTCGTCTATTAGCCACGATGGTGAGTTTTAATCAATCTTTTTTTACGTAATTCGTTATTGCATTTTTAACAGAATGCTTCGAAATTGCATTTTTATTACAGTTATTAGCATTCACCACAAATTTATACAATTAAAACAAGACTTTCAAAGACACTGGCGAATG
>JAYMSF010000223.1:0-18587 GCA_036897335.1 Silene vulgaris | reverse complement strand
ATGACGCGTATTTCACATGTTAAATTTTCGTTATAGTCCTAAAATTTAAGGGGTGAATATACGGATATTCCCCACACCACCCATCTATGTTTCACCCAAGGATACCACTCAACCTCCTCTTTATCGAGTAACTGCCACTTATACCCAATCCCAAGTGTATAATGCTCCCCATACCTGCTCCAATCACTGTCAAACAAGAAATTCCTTAGAGAATTCTTCACTTTGACATATTTTGCGCCAATCCCAACTAGAAGTAACTGATGGTTCATAATCTTTCCAATTTCCACTCTTTATATACACTGAATGCACCCAACGAACCCATAGGTGATCAGCTTTTACAGCAATCACCAAGCATATTTGGCTATAGCATCTACATTCCATTCATGGAATTTCTTAATGCCCAATTCTCCCTGTCTCTTAGGTTGACATATTGTGCTCCATGAGACCAGTGGAGGAGTCTCTTTCTGTTCATTTCCATGCCACAAGAATGACCTGCATATAGCTTCCACTCTTGCAATCACAGTTTTTGGGAGGATAAAGATGCTGGCCCAATAACTGTGAAGAGAGCATAACACAGACTTGAACACTACCATTCTCCCTGCATAGGATAGCTTTCTAGCCCCTAGTCTCTTTATTCTGTCAACAATCCTTTCATCAGGCTAGAACAATCTGAAACAGACAATCTTTATTTGGTGATACTGAAACCTCAAGATATTTAAAAGGAACACTCCCTCTCTGCATCCCAGTAGCCTCCTCCACCTCCTTAATCAATTGCTCATCTGTCCCATTAAAATAAATATTGGATTTGCCCATATTCATGACCAACCCGACCAAAAGCTTTGGAAAAAGATTTAATCATCAACTCCAATGCTATATCCCCTTTGCAAAATATGAGGTCATCTGCAAAGCACAGATGAGTAAGATTGATCCTCTGACACAAAAGGTGAAACTTAAATTTCTTGTGTTTCTGTATAACCTCAAGAATCCTGCTTAGGTAGTCCAAACAGAGAGTAAAGATCAGAGGTGAAAGGGGGTCCCCCTGTCTTAATCCCCTCTTGCCTTTGAAAAACCCAAAAACCTCCCCATTTAAAGCAATAGAGTAAGTTGGTGTGGTTGCATTAGTAGTTTCACAATGGCCTCTGGGAAACCCACTACCTCTAACATTTTCTCCACAAAGGACTTTTTTACAGAATCATAGGCTTTCTGTAGATCTAATTTCATCAGCACCCTTGGAGAGCAGGATTTCCTCTTGTACAATTTAATCAAATCTTGGCTAATAAGAATGTTTCCCACAATATCTCTTCCTTTGATGAAAGCACTCTGGGAAGGACTTACTATATCAGGCAAGACTTGATTTAGTCTATTACAAATTACTTTTGATAGACATTTATACGCAGTGTTACAACACATCGATCACGAATTACAAACTTGTAAAACATTTTTTTTCATCACAATTCTCTCTTCTATGTCTCTTTACAAATGAAGGCCAAAGGCCTCTATTTATATTAAAAGAAATAACTCCTCACATGGAATCTAGTCTCTAATACTTATAGTCTAAATGCATAGGTTCGAAGAAAAGACATTGAACATAGTCCAACATATCATAATGGACAAGATACATTGAACATAGTCTAAGATAAAATGGTAACTATATTTATATCATATTCCCTTTTTTCAAAAATACAGATAAAACATCATCACGAAAATCAACTAAAAATCAATATTATTACTGAAATAGATTGAAGGAAGTATGATATCACAATGGTGGTTTTGTATTATGCGAAAACGATGATGATTTTAGTTGGTATGGAATGATAGGCGGTTTGATGAGTGAGTGATGAGTGTGTCTCCTAAAAGACAAGTGTCAACTTTAAATCCATGTAAGTTTAGGATGATCACCAGGATTTAGGGGGAGGCCCCTATTATACAAGTGCTTTTGGGGCTAGCATCTGTAGTTTGACCTTTGTTCTTGTCTAGGAATTGGGTAACTCATTTTAATAAATTCAAGACAACATTCACACAAATGACAAGGCTGCACGACATGTCCTAGGACTTTAGTTTCTTGTCTTGTCCCTTTTATCTAAAGTGCATTGTATTGTACAAGTATTATCTTCCTAAGACGGAATATTCGTCTTGAATTTTAAAACAAATTAATATTACAGTATGAGATAATAGACTTTTGGCATTATCTAAGCAATTTGTTATGTAATGTGATACTCCCTGACACATACGCTCTTTCCATTTCAATAAAATATTTTTCACATATATTAGAGAAATGAAAATAATTCTTTTATGCGGAGAGAGTATGTATTTAGTATTTAACCCGTTTTAAACATAAGATGAATTGTGCTTATCTTAAATGAGAATTCGTGTGTTTTATTATGTTGATTGTAGCACTAAATTAGTGCACTCTATTATGACTTAAGCTTGAAGATTACCAGTTATCTAGATACTTTACTAGAAAGAAAAGGGAGCACAAAAGAGAAAAAGGAAAAGGCAGATGAACTAATTGATAAACTAACACTGAGCTTTATCTTATTGAGTGTAATTTATGGGTAATTGTGTTGTTTCAAAGTAGATGTCTCACACTTGAATCTAACTATGATACTTTCAAAGATTATTATAAGTTGAATGTGACCCGATTTGATCTAAGCTCATTAGCTTAGTAGTACCATTAGTCATTTTTAAGATAGATATATCTGTTTTAATATAAAAATCGATTTAGTATTATTACTCATTCAACATGTATTATATATAAGACAAATTGTTGCTTTTCTCGATACATTTGTCTTTATTTTATTTCAACTACTTGACATGTCTTAAATGAGGACTTCTGTAGTGATATACTTCGCTTGAGTTCGATTGGATACGTGTCTTTATAGCGTAGTAATATACTCCTTCCTATTCGGAATAATTGTCCCATTTGTTGAATATATGAGTGGAGTATTTTTAATAAAACATGACAGTTATTCTGAATAGGAGGGAGTATAATTTTGAGTTTGGTTGGATACTTGTCAAATTTTATTAAGGAGTGCGTTTGGGTTGCAAGAATGTTACGCATATAATCATTTTCCTTTTACTTTTCATCCTAATTGAAAATGATGTAGTTATAAAAATGAAACAAAATTATACGTAACTAATAAAATAGATAATAGATAACTAAAAAGACATTTGATTATAGAATACTAATATTGAAACTAATAATTAAAAAAAATACTCAAATGAGCTTTTGAGGTGAATTTACTTGACTCAAAAAGTATACGATTTTCTCGATCTCATTTATATTGTCCTACTTTCTATTTTAGCTGAATTTAAGAAAAATTAATCAAATGGAATAGGTGATGATTTGTAGTATAAATATATATATAGTATTATTCGTACTAAATATAGAAAGGGAAAATCTAGTTGAGATGTGAGGTGTACAATTTTAGTTTAAGGCCCGTTCTTTTTGGCTCAAAAAAGTTGAACTAAACTTAATGAAGCTTAATTGAACCGAACCGAATTGAATGAAGCTGAATAAAGCTTAACTGAATAGAATTGAAACAAACTGAAATTAAGTCCAAGAGAGCGGGACCTTAATATATGAAACGGTTGAAGTACATATTTTAAGAACATGGATTAATGAAAATCAAATTCAAATCATTTATAGGGGTCAAACCCTAAAAATGAAGAGGTATTCTTAAAATAGGAGAAATTACAGATTTATAGATAGATAGAGACAATAGAAAGTTTGAATTCAAGAGACTAAATATAGAAAATAAAATTGCCAACTCCACAACTACCAATCTACCACCACTAAATAATTGTAATATGTTCATCCAACTGTTTGGTTTCTTTAGTTTTATGACCAATTTCCGCGGACAAACAAAGGCTTCTCTCTTGTTCAATCTCATGCTCCAAACACAGAAATTATCTGAGAAGAGAGAGAAACAATCAAACAAAAAAACAAGAAAAAAAAAAAAGTATACATTTTGCAACAAAAGAAATTAAACATTGTTATATTATTATTATTATTATTATTATTATAGAGAAGAAATTGCAGGCCTTTACATATTACAACTTCACCACCTTTTTATGTTTTTATGTTTTTATGTTTATTGTAACCTGAATAATATCCGAAACCCGACTCATGAATTCAAAAACCCATTTCAAATTTTTAATCTTTTTTGGTTTTGATCATCATTTGGTCATCTGGGTATGTTTTAGATAACCAAACAAGAACAGAACAAAGCTGCATTTTGGTTGTTTTTATTATTTATGTGATGTCGTTTTCTAAAGCGCGTATTTAGTCGCATTACAGCAGATGGGAGAAGGGTAATGGGGAAGGAGGGAAAAGAGGGTAGTAAACAAAGGTAGTTTGTTGTTGAGGTGAGATAGAATGAACAAAGATTTTAGTGGCATTTTCAAATTTAAGGTAAGAAGATCACATACTGCATCAAATTCTAAAAAAAGGTCAAAATCAAACAGTTTATTTGCACCCATGTCTGTAGCTCATGTAGACGACGAGGAACCGGCCGCGACAGCGAGCGGTCCAGGGGAGGTATACCATGCTGAGAAGGTTTTTAATAATGGTGACTTGTATACAGGTCAGTGGGTGGACAACCTGCCCAATGGGCATGGAAAGTACTTGTGGAATGATGGTTGTATGTACGTTGGTGAATGGTATAAAGGTAAAACAATGGGGAAAGGCAGGTTTAGTTGGCCTTCTGGTGCAACCTATGAAGGTGACTTTAATAATGGTTTTATGGATGGTAAAGGGACTTATACCGGTCCTGAAGGCGACTCGTATCGAGGGTTTTGGGTTATGAATTTGAAGCATGGGGATGGGACTAAGAATTATGTGAATGGTGATTCTTATCAAGGGGAATGGCAAAAGGGTATGCAAGACGGTGAGGGTAAATATCAGTGGGTTGATGGGAATTGTTACATTGGTGGTTGGGAAAATGGTTGTATTCATGGGAATGGTACCTTAACTTTAGGGAATGGAAATAAGTTTGAAGGTGCTTGGGAGGATGGTTTTCCTAAGGGTGAAGGTGCATATACATTGGAGGATGGGACTAGTTATGTTGGTGTTTGGAGTATGGAGTCTGATGAGATGAATGTAACTTGTTATCCGGCTGGAGGTGCGGCCGAGCCTGAAAACCCTGATTGGAACCCACATGAACTGTATTCTGTTGATTTGAGTGAGTGTAAGGTATGCCCTGAGGAGGAGATTGTCATGTTTCCTTCACAGAAGATGATGAGTTGGCCTAGTTTTGGTGGGAGGCTGGGAAGGAAGTCGATTGAAGCGAATGGAGGTCGTAAATATTACTCTTGGGATCAGGATGTTGAAGGTATGGAAAATCTTCAAGTGGAAGATACAACACCTAGGAATTCTCCTCCAATCCTTCTTCCTAAGACAATCAAGCAGCAAGGTGTTACTATTTGTAAGGGGCATAAGAATTATGAGTTGATGCTCAACTTGCAGCTAGGAATCAGGTATACTATTTCCTTCCATAATAATATTGCTTAATTATCGATTTCTATTACTGTCAAAGAGTTTATATTCTTTGGTTTTTGGAACATTATAGAGTAAACCAAAGGGTCACTACATCGCCCTCGTCTTGTGAAATAGCAGTTGGTACTTAGTAACTGCAATTTATTATGCAAGTTTCATTACAGGTTAGCTTGGAAAACCCTCTCTGTGTTGGGGTAAGTGTGCATCTGACCTCTTTACCTCTCGAAAAGCCGGAAATTTTAGGACACTAGAGTAATTGTTAACCCTTTCTATGCAAATGTAGATTTTCTGAAATTACCTTTATATTGCATTTGAGCAATCCGTATTTGCTAAGTGACTTGCTTCAAGAAATCCAATCAACATTTCTCGTTTAAAGTCATCCATTTATATAGAGTAGTGCTTCCAAGAAAATTTTAGGGATATGACGAGTTTTGATCACTGTCGAATGGTATAGGCTTCTAATAGATGGACCAAATAGTGAAAGAAAATACCTCTCCTTTGTTCAGTGTTAATTTTATTTACTTGGATAAGGGGATGCACAAAGGTAGTTTTGATGTTGACGGGTATCAAACCAATATTTTGATTACCCACTCGATAACTTTATTATCTAGTTTAACTGATCCATGCAAGTTTTAAAATGCACATTCTTCTTGGTCTGTTGTCGTCGTGGAAGATAAGCCGTTTAGCTAATAGTCTAGTTGGAATTTGCGGGATTTTAAAACGCAGTGGTCTTGAATGATGACAATCTTCCTGCAGACATAAAACAGTTTTTGGTGCCTATTTGCAGACATTCTGTAGGAAGACCTGGCCCACCTTTAAAGCCTGACTTGAAGTCTTCCGCTTTTGATCCCAAGGAAAAAGTTTGGACAAGGTTTCCTCCAGAAGGATCCAAGCACACTCCTCCCCATCCATCCTGTGAGTTCAAATGGAAGGATTACTGCCCACTGGTGTTCAGGTTAGCTTTATGATGTATGTACATTTGATTCTGTATATTTTTGTTTTACGAGACCTCTGAGACGTGTCCTCTAGAAAATGATCTCATACAATCTTTTGCCTTTGGAGTAATCAACTGAATAGATATCAGTTTCTTAAACCTGCTATCATTTTTCTGTCCTCAGGACTCTCAGGAACTTGTTCAAAGTGGATGCAGCGGATTATATGTTATCAATTTGCGGCAATGACGCCCTGAGGGAACTTTCATCTCCTGGCAAAAGTGGAAGCTTCTTTTACTTAACGCATGATGACAAATACATGATTAAGACTATGAAAAAGTCGGAAGTTAAAGTAAGTTCCTCCTTTAGGCTGTGGGCTACGTCATGAAACAATTTCTTGAATTATACTGTCATACAGTGTGGCGATAAGTTATTACTAGACCAACCTTAATTCTCATTTATTTAAATGAATTTCTTTTTTTGAAGGAATTTATTTAAATGATTTTGTAATTGTGTAAATTAGTATTAGAAGAAACTTGCTGATTCCATGAATGTGGCTGCACCCCTAAAATCATGTAATTTTTGTCAGATAATCTGATTTATCCTTTTGAATTTCCGCATCTATTTACTTTGACAAGATTATTTGGTGGAAAATTATTCCTTCGTAACCCTGTGTTTTATAATTTCCCCTACTCCAGGTTCTTCTCAGGATGCTGCCGGCTTATTATAAACACGTCCGAACATTTGATGACACTCTAGTTACCAGGTTTTACGGCCTTCACTGTGTGAAATTGACTGGCGCAGCACAGAAGAAAGTAAGAACATCAACTTAGTGCATTTCTAGACTCAAATGTAGTATGTAGTGCATACGGATTCAACTTAGAAATTTTGGAACTCTTAAACCAGGTGAGATTTGTGATTATGGGGAATCTCTTCTGCACTGAGTACGCCATTCACAGGCGGTTTGATCTCAAGGGTTCTTCTCATGGACGTACTACTGATAAACCTGAGTCAGAGATCGATCCAACAACTACCCTTAAAGATCTTGACCTGAATTATATCTTTCGGCTTCAGAGATTTTGGTTTCAAGAGTTTTGCAGGTGACATTTCTTTCCATATAACATCTTTATTTATTTGTTCACCTTTTATCTACTCAAAGAGTACTGCATTTTTCCTGTTTTTAGCTGATTATTTTAATTTTCTGATCAGATGATGATATATTAGATATTGATTTCTATTTCAGATTAAATGAACATATCAAAAACTTTGAAGTCTCGTCCTCCTGTATTTTCAGTATCCTAGATGTTTTAAGAACCTTATCTATCTCCAATGGAACCAAAGGCGGCGTTGGAACATGATGGAATACAGTTAATTGACTCATTAAACTAGTTAATTGACACATTAAACTGGTTATGCTTCATGTATTGTGAAGCAACAGCCGAACAATGCAATTATCACCATGAGTCGTTCAGCACATTCACTCCGTGTTCTCTAACACCAGCGTAAGGCTGCAAGCCTGCAAATATTTCTGTCACTCGTAGAACCCTTGACTCGCTATGTTAATCGGGAAACTTCTTGATTATTCTGAAAACCCACATTCTCCCTATGTTTCCTAATGATAACGGTCAATGACCCTACCTGACATCTCCAAGTAGATAGATATGTTAAGAAGTTCTTCAAGCTTCGTTGTGTGCTTTACGCTAAATGCTGAGAGCATTCTTTCGTGCAGGCAAGTAGATAGAGATTGTGACTTCTTGGAGCAAGAGAGAATCATGGACTACAGTCTTTTAGTTGGTTTGCACTTTCGAGATTCTTGTATAAAACCTGTGACAGAAGGTACTTCTATATCTCAAAGAACCCTCTTAGTATTGTTTGGTTGATTTTTAAAGGCAGCCTGTTTAAACATATTATATGCGAAATGATTTGGAGACAATAAAACTATGTCGTCAACTTCTTTTGCAGCAAATGGCAAAACTAACAGTGAATTGTTAGCTCCTCGACTTTCAAGGGTGGATGAAACAGATAAGCTCGTCTTTGATCCTAACCAGTAAGATCTTGTCCACTGTTTCTGTTCGCACTTTGGTTTCTTATCATAAAGCTTGTTACTGAACTCCAATTAAGAGAGATGACAATGCGTCTTCCATTGGTACACATAATGGTTACACCACACATTTTTTTGTTGTAAACATTTATTGGTAATTTCGAATTTGCAGGTGGGCATCAGTTAGATTAGGGATCAACATGCCAGCACGGGCTGAGGTGACAGTCCGAAAAACAGATTGCGAGGCTCAGATAATCGGAGAACCGACAGGAGAGTGCTATGAAGTGATAATCTTCTTTGGAATAATCGACATTCTACAAGACTACGATATCAGCAAGAAACTAGAGCACGCCTACAAGTCGTTTCAATACGATCCAACCTCAATATCAGCTGTTGATCCTAAGCAGTACTCGAAACGTTTCCGGGATTTCATCTTCAAAGTATTTGCAGAAGATGGTTAAACTTGAAAAGAACTGAGGACTCATAAACTAACTTGATTTTCCAGCTGGAATGCTACTTGTACAGCCGGGTTTTTCATGGGTAAACACCAACAATTTCGCAGAGGTGTTCGATAATCGACATTTTTAGTGAAAAGTACAGATTAACAACCAGAAAAGGAAAAGCAACTCCGAAGACAAATTCTGACTGTAAATTACTAGTCTAACTTAAAAGGGTAAAAGAAGGCAAGTTGGATAAATTCTTGTTGTACCCAATTCTTTTGTTGATTTAGTCCCCAAGAAAATGAAGAAAATGGGACTCAAAATTAGTGTTGAATAATGATGGATTTGTACAAACAAAGAGGTCAACTTTTTGGTACTAGTAATACATCTATAATGCAAATTCTTTTTGGAAGCGCAAATTCTACTATACAACCGTCTCACGTGCGACAAAAAAATGTGATCGGATTATGACTAAATAATGAACATTTTTTTTTGTGATAGTTATAAAGTGGTCACTATTTATCAAAAAGTTAACACATTATGCTAAAAAACGCGAAAAAAACGGTTACACTAATGGTTGTTTTGGAAAAGTGTCGCAGGTCTCACCGTTATTGTTTGTTATTCCTTGTTTTTAGTGCATCATATTATTAGCATCACATCTCACAATTTAAATAGTTTATGGTCTCCCACTAAGGTGGAAGAGGATCTTCAAGTGGGCCAGCATAAACTCTTTGGATGATTGTGAGTTGTGACACACCAGCTAAACAAGCACAAAATAATCACAAATTCGTGGAGATGGAGTATTCGTCTTAAACTTAGACAGTCAAATATGATACCACTTATATAATTAAAATAAAAGGAAAATGTTTAGATATTAATGAAAACCTTGTTTTATCTATCCAAATTGAATGATATTTAATCTATTTTAATCTTAAAATAAACATACACATCTTAAAAGAGATACTGAATAAATAATTTGAGGTATTCTGAAGATGCTTAATTTACCATCAACACAAATTCAATGTATGATTTACGATAATCTCCTACATCACTCACAATCACATGTTTTACGCAAGTTCCAAGTTAATAGAAGTATTTGTTGGGTTAAACAAGGTTTTGTTGTTGTCTATATGTTGCCAAAGCTATAGTTTAATAGTCTTTCTTTTGCAAAAAGTCTCCCTTACGGATGTTAACGAGCTGAGCTCGAGCTTAACCTTGCTCGGGTTGTCATAACTCAAGCTCGAGTCGATCTCGAATTTACCCAAACTTGAAAAAATTGTGCTCGTAATCAAGCTTGAGAGTTTTAACGCGAGGTCGAACCTAAGTAAAATTGTTAAATTTCGTTTTTCTTTCTTTCGGTATTTTCAATAACAAGGCTACAAAATATTTTTATAAAATATGAGCAATATATTATCTAGTCAAGTTCGAGCTGCTCGCGATCTTTTCGAGCTGAGCCAACGTTAGCTTGGCTTGACTCGTAGTAATATCCGGTTCTTTTGGGACTTCTAGAAGACCCTTTAAGGGTGCTACGAATGGCTAAGAATGAAGAGATACCAGGTGGACTGGCACGGGGCTATCTGGTGTCCTATGACAGTACCAAAACACAATTTTATTGCGTGGCTCATTGCTTATAAAGCTCTAACGCTGAAAGATAAACTGGTCTTGTTTCAAGTCAGTATAGATGACCTCTACTGCATATGTCATTTCTCATAAGGATTCCAATTGGTTGTCTAAGGTGCATCTAAATTAGTACTATTTGCACTCAAATATGTAAGGTGATGGATCAAATTGTGATGTAATTCGTGCTATTATTAATGATAAGTTTACATTTTAGCCAAAAAAAAAAGAGTATAGATGAACAATTTGATAGCGGGAGTAGTGATCTTTGTCTCGTAGTTTTTTTCATCGTAATTTTAAGATGTGTTATAGAGAAATATATTAATGATAAATTTACTAATTATGCAACTTCAAAGTAGTTTTATTTAATTGGAAATAATTTTAATGCTAAATAGAGCTAATTCGGATAGGACAAGACATTAATATTAGGACTTACTATGTGTTTTTAAACTTGGCTCAAACTCTCCTTATGAATAAGCTACTAATGTTGCGTCTTCTAATTCCTGTGTGTATTTGTTGAATTAATATATTTTCTTTGTGGATCTATCTGACCTAGTAGCTTAATTAAACTTAGCTAGTACATATAGACTACATTGCAATTTTGCTACTTTCTCCAATTTGCAAGCTAGTCGTTTTGCTCAGCCATGGGAGATGCTCTTACAATAAACATCATAAGACATTTTCATGCTACCTTCACTTGTTTACTAAAATGACTTTTTACACATACCACCTTTGTGGTTCTAGGGGGCTCGACCGGATGATATATACCAAAGAAAAAATTCTCACACGCCTTAGTAAATGAAAAATTGAATAAGTAGCTATGTAAGATATACAAAAGGAAACTACATTTGTCGATGCTAAATGGAAAACTGAATAATGATTTACAGATGAAGGGAATCCTTGAAGGAATATTACACAGCTATGTACATTTTACTCTGCTGTATTTGTGATTAAGTAGCTAAAGTACCCAGAACAAGCGGGTTATTGATCTTGTGCTTACAGTACCACAGTACGTATATACATCTACAAACACCACAGTACGTATATACATCTACAAACATGAAAGATATACGAAAGGCATCTCGGATACATAAAAGATGAAGACAACCTTATGCTTACCGTTTGAAGATCGCGCTCCAATTTTTTTTTGTCTTTAAGCATTCCAAAGTGGTAGCTTCTTCACCGGGTTGCACCCAGGCCAAACTGAATTGTCATGGCGAGCATTGCCATATCCACTCTCCGGCAGACCCAGTAAGTCCAAGTGGATCAGTATACATGGCATTGAAGGAGCATGTTACCAAGGCTCGGAGATACGAAGGAAATTTCTAGGAGGCTGCCTCCACCCTTCTTCCATTAAAATGAGGTTAAGCCTAACCACTAGCTTTTCCACAATTTCATCTTCTACGTGGTCATTCAATCGATTCGTTGTTTTCTGAAACACCGAAAAACATGAAGGTTTTTTACATGTTTATTTCCAATAAGTAGTTTATTAAGGTCAAACCACTCAAGGGACACGCAAAAAAAAAACACTGAATTCTCACCAAGTACAAAACCAGCGAGAACAAGACAAGAAAAGGAAAAGAAGAGCCAGAAACAAAATCCAAACCACAGAAATTATGACTACTGAAACCTAAAGGTGGCCATCGGGCCGGACTGGGTCATAAGTGGGCTGGATGAGAAAGCGTGGCCAGGGCCCAGTCCTTAGGATGTGGCGGGATCTGCCAGGCAGGGCCGAACTCCATTATGCTTGGCCCAGCCTGGCCCAAATATCCATTTATTTATTTATTTATTGTTATGGGAGTATGGGACTAGGCGGGGTGGGGTGGGCTGGGCAAGTGTAGCCCGGGCCTGGACCGATATGGGACAGGCTGTGATGGGTTAGGTCACGGGCTGCCAGGCTGTAAAAAATTGGGTCCGATGTGGCAGGTCGGGCAGAGCCGCATAAGCAGATAAGGAAACGGAGGAACAAACAAAAAGTTTTACCTTTATTTCTTTGTAGAATTGCAAATATTGCAAAGCCTCTTCATAGTAGCTGCAGTGGTATAGAAGAATGGCATAGTCTCTTAACTCGTCAAAGTCTGCTTCCAGTAGAATGAGACGTTCACAAGCTGAAATCCAGAGAAAGGCGAGGGGAAGAAGCGTTATGAACCAGAGCACACAATCCTCATAGCTTGTAATCTTACCGTATTGCCCAAAAACATAGACTATAGTGCAAATTTGACAACAAATGTGAAGCGTAAGGGATAAACGTTGCAAGAGCACTAGAGAGTTTTGCACCAAAGAAGATTATCCCCATAATATTATCTGCATTCAGCAGTGAAGCAAGGATATGCCCTCGATGTAATAGCATGAACCTCAAACTGATACTCTGCAATTGTTGCAGAACATATTTTGAAATAACTGTCCTATTTCAGGGTAGAGGGAGGTGATCTCCAGAGATAATGTCGCATATTAACATAACATGAGACAAATGACAACTCATAGTCTCATACAACATACCAGGGGTAAAAACTACGGAGGAACAAAAAAGAAAAGATGATGTTAAAAATAACAATTATTTTATCACGAGTTCTTCTGAAATGAGACTTAGTGTTCATGGTAAATACACACTTGGTTTCATGCAGGCAATTATATTTCACCATAATATCATTACAGCTCTTCCCAAGATGTTGCAAGATTTCTAATCGGGTATAATTGGACTAATTCCCTGCTAAGTTCAAATTACACACAAGAATCAAAAGAGTCCCTAGTGATACTAATAACAAAGTCGGAATAGATAAAGAACATTTATATGTTAAGAAAAAAATGAGAGTATGAGACCCTGGACAACTCTCATTTGTTTTGACAGTTTGTAATCGTTCTATACATTATAGAATGGATGTGTTATGTGGTACTTTCTTCAATAGTATCACAATAACATCTGCCAACGTCAAAAGTGCATAAATGCATTTCACCAATTCATTTGAACACTGATTATTTATCATGTTTTACTTTCATTCTTTCCTTATTTCTATTTTTTTTTTTATGATTTCCATGTCATTGACGAATTCAAATAATGATTCATGTTAGCTGACCAAAATCAATTTGAAATTGCTGGTGTTGTTGTTGACACATTTTAGGAGATAAATGGCATGCCACTTCAAAGCCACAAAAACACTTAGATTAGATATGCTTATGTGGATAACATACCAGATAGTGCACGTCTCATGTCTCCAAAAAGCACACTTGTCCATACACCACGATCTAACCTATGCTGCGCAGCTTTTGCAGATGCACGCTCAAAACCACTGAAATAAGTGGCACAATGCCTTGAGAAACTCACAAGTAAACAGCAAAGAGATAGAGAAGAAGTGAACGATAGAGGTCAATCACACTTAACCTATCTATGCAGTTAGCTGCATCTGCTGCCATTAAAAACAAACTTTTTGAATGCCCCTGATGAAATGGCCAATAGGTAGCCTTCAAATTTCTCAGAACCTGCAACAAGCCAACAAGCCAACAACCACAACTACATCAGTGTCCCCCCTAAGAACTTTCACATTAAATCATTAAGCAACAATGGGCAAACACCTCACTATCAGCTCAGGTGTTACAATCTTTATGTACACTTGTCTAATAACGACCAAGCTTGATAGCACTCAAAATTGTGAGTCATAGCTTGTTGATTTTACGCAAATATGTCTCAAGTTTGTTCAATAAAATAAGGGTTTAAGGATTTGCTTTCAACTGTTCATTCAAAATTTCTTCAACTGTTCTTTCAAAATTTATACATCACTTGAACACAGAAGGAAATATCTAAGTAATAAATGTGAATGTCAAAGACGTATAACCTAACGAATTTTGGACTAATCTACCTTGTCAACAAAATTGCAAATTTGCAAGTATGCAACTCAGTAATTTAACAAAGCAAAATTAGCTGAAAATGTATAATACCATTTAATGATATTTTATTCGTGTTATTGCTGGCAAAAAAACATGTATTGTCATTTAATTATAACTATCTTATCAATTAAACTGGATCAAAGGAGAAGAAGCCGGAGCCCAGAGACTCCACACATTCTCGGTATATATTGGAGATCCCTTCAAAAGTTCAAGTGTGATTAGACCTCTAGCGTAGTGTTGCCACTAAGTTTATAGACGGAGAGATAGATAAACTTAACACAATAAGACAGCAAGGAGATAAAGAGGACAAATCCCTAATTCTTGTTTATTGGGTTTATTGATTAGAGAGGGGTCCGAATGTCCGATGCTATGTTACATGGACTCGTTTAGAACTTAGAAGTATCCCACACGGGTGCTAGTAAAAGTGCCAAAAAAAAACTAATTGTTATATAGAATCAGAGATGCATTTATACATTCTAGGGACAAAGTAGTCTTAACTGGATGCAATGGAGGACTGGAGGAGTGATAATGTGGGTTCACAAACATTGTACATTATTATTCTACGCTTCAGTCTGGACAAGGAGTCAAGTGTAGAAGTCTCGACGGGACAGAAGTACAAAACCTACCTCAACCAACAGTGACTCTGCAGTCATTATGTGTTGTTCATCAGATTCACTGCATTTCTTCTTATTGTACGCTCGAGGGAGACTCGCAGGATCATGTGGGTAGTAAATTTCCACGTCAAAGTTTATGACACCCCAAAGCTGCAACATTTTCAGGACTTCTGACTGAATAAGAGATAACATGGCAACAGAGCCACTGCGCTGTGCCAAAACCTATATGCAAGTTATCAACCATAAAGAATCACATATGTCCATTGAAATAATCCAGTTATTAGAGAAAAAAATCAAGTGACAAAAGTTATCAGTCAATATTCCATACCGAGTGAAGATAAAAGATTCTTGGATCAGGTCGATAACCTGCAGCAGCTCTTCTGAAACCCTATCAAGGTAAATTGATTAAGTACTGAAGAACTGCAGTAAACATCTTAACTTCCACAGCTCGATACTGGACATGCAAAATAAATGAGTTACATACTATGAAGTTGCAGTTCCAAGATGACATGATATAAATCAGGGAAGGGGCACGCCTCAGGTACACGAGATTGAATTTGCAAACAAACGTGTATTTTTCCATAATAAAATATTGTTGCAAGGAAACTCATATTTTGTTATAGAAAAAGACTAACATGTAATGAAACTATAAATAAACAAAGAAAACATGTAGCGTAAAGTGCGCTCGGTGCAGCGTGGCTGATCCGTATGCATCCAGCATGGTATCAAAAGTAGTTTCTAATACAGTTATTGAAGATTCGTTTAATTATTGACAGCAGATAATTCAAATAGCTATAAACCCTTTTAAAACATATTGTCATTGATAACTGTGACCAAGAGGTGTGCTTACCATTCCAGACAACGTTACTGCGACTGTGACCAGTGTTTAATATCTCGGCCGATACGTCTGGTATTGTCCGAGATGTATAGGTATTGGAAGCCGCCGATACGAGATATCCCGAGATGTATGAAGTAAATTTAAAATAGGAAAAATCAGCCGAAGCGCCCAATTTACGTGTATCGGCTAATTCGGTCCGATACTGCCGCAAAGAACCCAACATGACCGAGTTATAACTTGTACCGGACAAACTTGGTCATGAAAAGCACTAAAAAGTTGCGAACTATTGGTCACATTAGTTATTCTGATCTAATCTTAACTATATACGAAGTATGAAATAGGCACTAGATGATAAAATATCTACAAAAGCTTTTAAAATAAATACGACCGCGATAACCACGAGGGCCAGGACGATTCCGCAACACCGTTACAGTAACCGATACTGTGATTTTAAACCATGCGTGACCGACACCGCAATTTCAAAGCCTCGCCATACAAGATAAAAATATCACTGTGTTAATGTTCAAAACATTTACAAAGTGATCCCGATATGTTGTCGTAATTACCCATATTTAATACTATGGCACTCGATGGGGTGAAGGTACCCCCTAATGGACCAGCGCGTCACTGTGCCCTTCGCTTCTGCGTGCATTTTAAACTCAGAAAAGTGAAGTTAAGCAGCTTCCACAAGCTTTTAACAAAGAAGGCACAACTATTGTGTCCATTTGTTTTCCCTTACCTTGTCTAATTTCTCTCTAATTGTTATTGTGCATTTGTACCTTCCTAGCAAGTGTCCATGGCATATTAGTTGATTCTCAATATAACCAGCAAAACATTACAACTCCTTTGCAAAATACCTTTGTGATGTACAAGTACTTCTCTACATTGTCCAAAACATCCTCCGGAGATGAAGCATATGAGGAGCGGTAGTGAGGGCAATAGCTTGTCGAAAGATGGCCAAGCCTGTCCAAGAAAGCATCCACGGGAAGAGGAACAGAAGAGTGAGATATGAGGGAATCATCCTCGGCTGCAATGTATAGAGCTGTTTTCCCCAGGTCCACATGCTTGTTAATACAGATGCTAGTCTCTCTCTCAATCTCAGACAAGTTTCGGATCTGTGAGCAGAACCCATTCCTTGCAGCCTGTTCATCAACATCATGTGCTGATGTTAAGGAGAGAAACAAAGATGCATAAAACATTGTAATTAGCAATGAAAACACTTATAGGCGGTGATACTACTGGTAGGCAAGGTGTACCAATCCTCAAAGATATGAAGTATCATCATCAGTACATCTTAATGTAGCAAAATCCTTAACGGAGATACTTCTATTTTGGCAAAATAAATTATTACATAATTCAAAGCAAGGCACAGATCCATGTACCACACAGCTATTATGAACATTTAAGCAAGCCAAACAAACACTAAGTGGCATTATATGCTAGTATCTCAGTGTGTCAAAAAAAATAAGTTTCCCTAAAAGCCAGAACTACTGAAACAGGCTAATTACATTACTTCACGAATGTGTTCGGAACATATACAGCTTTTGTGTCACTAATCGAACAGAAAGAAATCTAATGATGTAGGAACTAGCGGCATTACAATAGAACAACCCCAATATAAAGTGCTCCCATAAATCCACACATGCACTGCGACGTGCCACGTCAATCGGCACACCCCCAGCTATCATTTGCTCCCATAAACCTACCCTGTCTTCAACTCATGAGTACACTACCAACAACGTTTTGGCCTAGTGACTGACACTAGGGGCCTATGTATGATAAGTCGCATATTCAAATTCCTCTTGCAATTATAGTGACCTTTGAGTTGTGTCTCCTTTCTCACAACAATAACAAATAAGAAACTAAAAAAAAACTCGGGGTACACCACAAGTTATAGGGTGAGAAGGTGTTTTGGATAAGACCACTTAAGAACCAAGTAAACCAACCTATTATTTAAAATAAAAACAAACACACTGTACACAACTTCATAAAATAGAGTAATAGACTCAAATGAAAAATATCATTTCAGGCCTTCAAGTTTTTTATCTTCTCGGCATCTACTTGTGACCTTCAATCTTTCCTTATTCACCAGAATCGTTCACAAACACCTCACATTTTCACCTTCTATCTTCTCTCTCCTCTCCACCATTTTTAGTCCTCCAAATTTCCTTAGTACCTCTAACTACTGCACATTTACTAGATTAAATGTTAAAGATCAAAAGCGACATTAACAATTACATGATCTTCAAAAAACCTACTCACAAGAACTGCTCCCACTCCTTAGATTTCATTCGTATGCAGCGACAAAGAGTTCTTTCAAAGTATGAAATCGGAAGTAATCTTTTCAAAATTCAAAAGTAACTAAGAAAGATTTACTAACACTCATGATCATAAATTCTTTTGAAAAGTATGTGTTTTTTCTGAAGAACCATGTTACTTTTCATAGAGCTTAGTTTTAAAAGGGGTGAGACACACCAAGGGGACGACGGCTCGAGGCGGCAAAGAGAAAGGCACAATGTCAAGTCACGCGCCGTATAGACACGAGGGGTCTAGTTTTTAGAACTAGTATATTCTAGCTCATTTTTCTGTGCAATATTTCTCTTTTTTTTAAGAGTTATGTGTATAATAGAGTAAACAGTTAAGGATCATAGAGTAATTCTTCCGTCCTCCCGGAGGACGGTACTCCTCACACACAACTCATTATAATATTCCACTTTGATGGATTG
>JAYMSF010000222.1:0-18598 GCA_036897335.1 Silene vulgaris | reverse complement strand
ATTTTGATATAACACGCTTTAATTTTGATTAAAGTATGATCATAAATATTGATTAGCATGAAAATTATATTGCTTTCATTGACTTTTGGCATATCAATATGCTAGTGAGAAGCCTCCATTAGATGAGAAGCAAGTGATTCTTGTTTTTATTTGGTCTCTTAAGTGTAGTTCAATGTACATATGAAAATTTTGGTTTTTTAAGTCTATCAATATTTAACACTTGATGTATTGGTCAAAGTTAATTTTCGATGCATCTATTAAATACCACATTTTTGTACTAACCAAATGCTCTAAGTCACCGTTGCTGTAGTTGTAGAAGCTTTAATACTTAGTACTATAAGTAAATTTTTTAATTGGGATTTTGTTGCAGTAGTTGTAGTTTAATTTTTGGTTGATTGAGTGTTGAGTATTTTTGCTGAAAAAATAGCGGAGAAAAATTGTTGAAAAATTGGAGATGACATTCTTCAAAAGTGGATGAATTTTAAGCAAATTGTAGAAGCTTTTAGAGTGCTTGTTGGTCTGTTTTTTTTGGTGTATATGTCCGCCAACAAGAAGTTTTTTACCAATCTGTCATCTATCAAAGTTTTTTTACCAATTTGTCATCCACCTCCTAATTTTTTTACCAATCTGGTCATTTGGCCGCTGTTGAACAGCCTATTCAACCCCGTGCCAAGAATCGGGGCCCAATGAACAGAAAGGTCCATAATATGTAGCTTTCAATGCAATATTGTAAAACATAATACTAGTCGCGTAGTGGTTTTATGCTTTAATCTCCCATGTGAGACAACCGGGTTCTATTATTCTTACGAACATATTTTTAAACTTTCCTTATTTTCATAGCTAGTAACTAGACCCAGCATGATGAAGAGGTACAAGGCGATGAGGCCAAGCAACTCCTCCCATATCCTGTTGAACTAGATTGATTTGAACAGACAATCCAGCATCTCCGACCCCTCAATAATATTGAGTTGGTGATTATTATGGTGCACATCAAGATTAGCAGAAATGAATGATCTCAGCTTCCCAATTCGTGTCTTGAATAAAAGACTTGTAAATTTGTATGAGATGCGAATGCGCCGAGGGATACTCTTGTTCTGTCTTCATAAAAGAAACAACAACGTGCGAATCAGTTTGGACTAAGAGTCAAAACTCCAACAAATTTGATTTGGATATGGTATTTGTGAGGGAAAATATATTATTTTGACAATAATAAATATTGTACGAGTAGTAAGTATGTAAATAATATTTTTTGTCTAAGGCTAAGTTTATCCCCAGACTGAATATGAGTGTTAGCAATAGTAAAAATGATCAACTTTATTATTAAGACTTAACTCAGACTCTCTTATTTATTCCACTTTACCGTCAAATTTATCAAGAGTATCAACAAACGTAAATATGACCCACTTTTACACACACAATACACTATTCATGGGTCTTAAAGTGAGTCTTCGAATTCCAAGACCCTCTCTAAGATTTTGCTACAGTATTGTTAGCTTTATGCGTGAATTTATGCAAATTTCATGCTCAGACTCTTGCTCAAACCAATGCTCATACCCGTATAATCTTAGCCTAATATATGACTCTTAAGAACACACCGTTTTATTTTTCCAATGTAATATTAGTTGCAAAACTATGTTTTAACTTTTAAACAAGTCAATGACACGTTTTAGAAAAATCGATAACCAGATCCTCCCAAAATATAATTTGTCGACGTGGACTTAAACTTGAATGTTAGGTATGATCCGTTATTTCTGCCCCCCAAAATTACCCGCGTACTCGTATCTTTCAAAAGTCACAACTCAAACCCTAACCCTAAATCCACAAATTCATTTACCCCTTTCTTGATCGTTAATGGAAGATGCGAAATCAGGCGATGAAGACGATGATTTCTTCGACGCATTCGACGAATTCACCTTCTACGATTGCCCAGAAACCTTCGAATCATCTGACATTTCTTCTTCTCTTCCCCAATCAACAAACCAATATTCGGAAAATCGCGAAATTATCAACGGTAAATCATCGGATTTAGACGTATTACCGGAATTAACATCAGCAATCGATGATGCTTCGAGTGCATTTGCGGAGAATTCTGTTGTTACAATGGAAGAAATAAGTTTAGAATCAAATGAAGAGGGAGAAATTGATGATGGGCAGTTTAGATTATTAGGTTTTATTGCTGAATTGTTGATTAAATCAATTGGGTTTCAGTTTAATTTATTGATTAATTTATTAAGATTCCCTTTTTCGGCATTATATTATGGTTTGATGATTTTTATGAATCCGTTTTATGTGATTGCACTTGGTAGGAACTATCTGATTAAAAAATTAATTGGGTTATGTATAAAAGATCATAAATCATGGATAAATATCGGGTTGCGAATCGGGTGGGGGTTGTTATGGTGTTTTTATGTGTGTACTGTATTGGTGGGTATGCTAGTTTTGGCATTTGTTGTTGGTGGGTTGATGATGAGGTTTTGTGTTGTGGAGGAGCCTTTTCGGTTGAAGCAGCCACTGAATTTCGACTACACGAAAAGCAAGCCTCAAGCTTTGGTGGCGATAACTAGTTGTCGGAGTGTCGAGTGTAGGGAGAAGGTTTGTGGAGTCAGTGTTGGAGGTAGTGGAAGGGTTATACCTCCTTTTCATAAGTTACAGGCTACTGTTACATTGGTTGTGCCCGAGTCTGATTACAATCGAAATTTAGGAATCTTTCAGGTACCGTCTTTTAAAGCTCACTTCTTTGGCTCTTTATTGTCTGTTAGAGTATAAAATCATTGATTAGGCCTCAATCGTCACCTCACATGGTATTAGAGCCAGTGTGACCTAGAAGCGCAAACCTTGATATCCTGTTGCCTCTAAGGGCTCTAACTGAAATCATACTCGATTTTTTGAAGAAATCTTTCAGTAAGTTTTTGGTTATTTTCACAGGTAAGGGTAGATTTTCTGTCAGAGAATGGTAAATCACTAGCAAGTATAAGCCACCCATGCATGCTGGGATTCAGAAGTGAACCACTTCGACTGTTCCTAACATTCTTCAAAATTATACCTCTGGTCGCTGGTTACGTGTCAGAATCCCAAACTTTAATTTTAAAGTTTAGAGGCTACACGGAGTCTCTCGTTCCTACAGGTTGCTTGCAGGTCACAATCGAACAAAGAGCAGAATTTCGGCTGGGAGGTGGAATTCCCGAAGTATATGATGCATTTATACATGTTGAATCAGAACTCGGATTCCTGAAAAGGATCTTATGGTACTGGAGGAAAACAATATTTTTATGGCTTAGTATGATGTTGTTTGTTTTGGAGTTGCTATTCACTGTGTTATGCTGTACACCTTTAATTCTCCCAAGAGCAAGAAGAAGAACAAGGGGTAACGCTACTCGAAACGACAGTCCTGCAACAAATCTTCTAGTTCAAAGTTAACATTGGACACTTACTGAGGTACTGCCATCTTTAATTCCTATTGGGAGTTCTAGTCTAATTATTTTTACAGTTTTACTCGATTTTTTTGGATTATCTTTATTCTAACTTGTAAATTGCAGTCAATTCTTTATGTGCCTTTGTTTTTGTTTCCCTACTTTGAGGCCTTTTTTGGAATAGTTCATCTGTGTAGTTGCATGCATTTTGTTGCTGTAACTTTGATTGTTGGATTTGTACAGAATGAAATAGTAGCTCTCTTGTTTATAAATTGGAATTTAGCAGTTCGTTGCTTATAATTAGTTTGTTTACTGTACATTCCATTTGTACTGTGTCCTTTGATGTATCATTATCGTGGGTTTAATGGATTCACTCGACCTGGATAAAGCATGTAGCCGTGAATTGGTTTAGGTGTATGCAACCATGCGACATACTTATATCAAAATACTCCATAACTGATAACAGTTTTTTGGAATTGAGTGTTATGCATTCATATCAAATTTGCCATGTTGCAATCACAAGCTTTTAAATCACGATAACCATGTAATGCCAATGTCGATAGTAACCTTGGTCATCACATCACTGTCTACAACTTATGCTTCCAAATAAGCCGTATGTTGTATTTTGAATAACATGTTTAGGAAGTTTCTTCCTTTGATGGGGGAAGGACTATTTCTTGTCTGATCTCGCACTTGGTGTCAGAACAATTTCAGCATTTGAACACAACGTGTATGACAGTGACAGTGACAATGAAGATGAGCAGGACCAGTATTATGCATCTAAACTAGATTGCCCCTCTAATACAGCGAGGTTGCGCCCTATCCTATTCCTGATGACATCCACAACAACATTACCAATATCAGTTCAGACTTCAGGTCATTTTGATTTAGTCTCTTTTCTGTCGACTGATAAAGGGATCGGGAGTTTGAAATGGTCTTATATATATTGGCTCATGTTCAGCATCTGTCTCAAGACCGAAATGCCATGGTTGGTACGCCCTTACGACATTCACCATCTGGATTTGGTGTCCAAGGTTAAATATTCGCAGACAGCATTCGATCTACCCTGGGTTGCAATAAAGAAAGATGGGCTGGTTGCCTGGTTGGTTCTATACAAGCTCACAAACATCTATATTTACGCGGTGTCCAGGCTTACACATTCGATGGTGGTGGACTGAAACAAGAAGTCAGTGATGATTGATGAATTTAAATCCAGATACCATGAGCTACCGCTATGGCAATGTGAGAATTGTAAGATAAAAATTATGGAGTACCTTGTTATAGTTTGGAGAGGGGATTCGAATCCTTGACTTATTATCACGATACCTCCGTCTTAATCACTAAGCCAAAACCTTTTTGGTGATTTAAAAAAAAGAAAGGACATTTTAGTTAAGTTTTCAACACCTAAGAAAAAGCCACTCATTTGTTCGAGACTTTGAGTGGCTCCGTTTGGCACGACACTTCAGGTAGCTTATTTGACCAAAATTTTAGCTACTTGATTTTTTTTGCAAGTGTTTGACAAGTAGCTTATTTGGTCAAATAAGGTACCTGAAATAAAATGTTACCTCAGGTAGCATTTGAGAAACCAGGTACCTGAAATGGCTTATTTTCCATTTTTTAATGGGAGCAATTTTGTTGTTACCTTCTTATTTGAAAATGTTAAAAATAATCCTGTTTATTATTGACACACATATGACGTGTATTGTTTTAGCTTGAATTTAAGCACAATTTGATCTTCGGTAATTGGGGTTATTTATCGTTTCGGAATTGAATCGAATTGAACCCATCTAAACCCGAAAAATGGATTAGCTAAAAAGTGGAGACCGAGGGAGTAGGGACAGACCAGATGACTCGAAAGCCAGATAGAAGTTAGAACCACTTTTGTCAGTTCAAAATCGGCCCAAATTAGACCGGTCAGAAACAAGATGTCATATACTCATATTCAATATTTGCTCTTACAACACATGTTAAGAATCCGAATAACGGAATACCAAAACAAACCACACAGACCATGCAAACAAAAAATGATCCACAACTCAATTTGGCTCAACCCCATCTGATCTGATCAAGATGTTTATTGTTGAAATTATCATTTACTTCTGTTATCTCTAAATAACTTAATGACAACATACCGAAAATGACTGGGCTTGATTCGGATCACTCGGGTCCAGGCCCAAATTCTGGTAAACCAAAAATAATCTAATCCGCACCCAAGCTAATTGGACCAGTTTGTCGGTCTACCACCACAAGTCCATACCTTGTATGGGGAAGCTAATAAAGCGGTGGATTGGCTAGCAAATTAAGGAGTAGGACCGAGTTTTGCAAAAACTTCTGTTGACCCATTCATCGTCTGAGCTTCGTACCATTCTACTTGAGGACATTCTAGATTTCTGGAGGTACTTATTCCCCGTGTAATAGTTAATTAATTAGTCGGACTTGCCCCTCATTTGTACTCAAAAAAACATATTTATTGGTCCGTAAATTTCGACTCCAATTTCTCTCCAATTTCTAGACAAGTTCATATTAATGGTTCGTATCGCATTTTGACAACATCTAACAGTTCTAAATTTACGCATAAAAATAAAATAAAAATAACGAGAGGGGTAATTATTATTCGAATAGATTGTGAGTAAAAATGAAGAGAAAAGAAATGAAAAGAATCCATTTTAGTAAATTTCATACTCCTACTAGAAAAGTACAAAGCCTACATAGACCATAGTATATTCCTATGTCCTACCATCCGAGCCTAACGTTAAAAGTGACCGTTATCCCAAACCAAAACATAACCCCTTTCCCCTCTCCCCTCCTTTCCACATTTGAAAAATCTCATTGCATTTCAAAACCAACCTGTTCTTCATCCTCTCTGTATCCTTGCAAAAACCCTCAATCAAAAACCCAACTCATCCCCTAAAAAATCCTTAATTTCTGTTTATATTTTACCAGAAAAATTCCCATCAATAATTACCCAAAATGGTTTCCAAAAAGATTAAGAAAACCCCAATCAAATCCCTCAAAGACTGTCGCCGTACTCCGTCTCGCAAGAAAACCCCTCTCAAATCCACCACAGCAGCCGCTTCTGTTGTTATTGCCACCCTTAACGAGTCTTTCTTCACTTGTCGTCGCCGCCTCGTTAAAATCTTTTCCAAACTTGTTAAGATTACGACTCCAAAGCGGAAATCTCCCAAGAAACAAGGGTTTATTAAACTCAGAAAAACAATGTTGGAAAATGATCATTTCAATAAAATTTCAAAACCTCTTTTTTTCGGGCTTCCTCCGTTACAAAACCCGGCTCAAAAAACCGTCTTTCTCGATTTAGACGAGACTTTGATTCATTCTTCAGCAGACCCACCTCCAGAAAAGTATGATTTTGTTGTTAGGCCTGTAATTGATGGTGAAGTTATGAACTTTTATGTTTTAAAAAGGCCTGGAGTTGATGAATTGCTTGAATTTCTATCTGGGAAATTCGAGGTTGTTGTTTTTACAGCGGGTTTACGAGAGTATGCATCGCTTTTACTCGATATTTTGGACAAGAATGGGGTGATAAGTCATAGGCTTTACAGGGATTCTTGCAGGGAAATTGAAGGGAAATTTGTGAAGGATTTGTCTCAAATGGGGAGGGATTTATGGAAGGTTGTAATTGTTGATGATAATCCGAGTTCTTATGCATTTCAACCCGAAAATGCTATTCAAATTAAGCCATTTGTTGATGATTTGGATGATGATGAGCTTACAAAGTTGATTCGGTTTTTCGAGGATTGTTATGTTGATGGTGTTAAGGATATTAGGGATGCTGTTAAGGAATTTGGTCCTAAGGAGACTCAGATGAATTTGTTGGAGTTTTGATGATTTACTATAATCGGTTTAATTTCTTGTCATTTATGCGTATTCAAATATCGAAATTTTATTAGAAAAGTATGAAAAAAAAATGTTTTGGGTCATTGTTTAAGGTAAGGTGTCTTACATTTGGTTGAATTGTAATTGAGTTCATTGAACAAATTTGTTCAATCAAAATGGATTAGAAAATGTAAGAGAAGTTTTTATGTTACGAATTTCATTGAAGAATGAAGATCTTATTGTAATTTGAATTTATTTAATTAGTGTAAGCATTTCATTTTGACGCCTTATACTATTCACGGATTCTTGTTTAAGACTTGATTATCGTCTTGAGCAAAATGAGTCAATCTATTCTGGTCATTGCACTAAAATTATTCAGTCCATGGACTCCTTTTTCTTTATTTCCTTTTTTGTTTATTCTCTTTGTTTTTTGTAACAAATGTTTTCTCTTTTTTGTTCATTTGAATGAAAATCATTGTAGCCTTTCACTTTGTGTTTCCGTTATTCCTGCGTCGTTTTCGCTCTTATGTCAAGAGTGAGTATATAATCGTGTTTCAAAATAGACGACATTTTTGGGATTTTGTTTTGTTAAATGAGCAAATGCGCGAACTCTTAGACTCCTATGCGTCACAGGCACAACTAGTGATCAAATCGGGTAACAGTATCAAACCATAACAATTCCTTATCTGCAATTTTGTACTGTTATTTCCATTGATCATATCAATGGTATCGAATTAAGTGTTGGAGCAACGACAATCGACAATGATTGTTCCGCTTTCTTTGATTTTGTCAACAGTAACGTAAAACATCAAGCTCTGTAATCGTTAAGAGCAGTAGGTTTGTCAAAATAAATATTAGCTCTCGAGAACTTCTTAAAATCCTCTTTGAGAATAACCCAGGGATCAGTGATGGTGATCTGCCAAAGTATCTGGCACACACCCAAATAATCGCCAATCACTCGGATCACCTTGTCGTTTGTATCTCCATAACTTCTGTAACAATCAGTACCGGTAGAACCTGGGTATTACGATTGTTATTCTTAGCCTTAATCATAGGTGATTCCTGCTTCAATCAGGCGAGTAGCAGCCTGCTATCTGAACTGTGAACGGATTTGTGCAATTCATCAACTCTACTGGTTGGATTAGAACATTATACTCGGTTCATAATGACTGCGATATGCAAAGAGCATTGAAAGTATTACTCATAACTCGCTTCAAAATCAATCAGAACTACCATCTTTACAAATGTATCTCTTTCTCTTGAGACGGGAATTTAAAAAAGAGCGTAAAGAACCAAATGAAACGGACGAAGCAATTCATTCATCTCTTTACAATGAACAATCAATACAGTAATACAACAATCTCTCAATAGTCAAATACTCAACACTAACTCTAGCACCTAAATAATCCAATAATCCATCCAATTACTAAACATCTCACACATACTTTCAGCACTAAATAATCTAGCAGTTGTACATCAACTCATCTGAAAAAAACCCAATACTCTAAACCAAATTGCGGGGCAGGGGTCGGAAATAGCAGCTTTACTCCTGTATTAGCAACACAAAGAGACTGTTTCCGAATAACCCAAGATGACTACAAACACCCAACATTTTTAAACAAAAACAACAAACAATGCTACTCCCTTCATCCCATTCCTTTGTGAGGCGTATTTTAATCAAATGTAAACAAATGAACGGAACCGAGGGAGTATATATCTATATCAGTAATCGCAACTGAAAATCTGAGAAGGAAGGCGCCAAGCTTCAATCTTGGTAGTACACATATCATCAAGAACATTACTATGACACCATCTGCAATTAAGATTTGAATTACAAACTGATTTGTTGATTACTTCAGTACAACTTTGGATCTGATTTCCATTCTTACTGTTTTTGATTTGGGTGTTGGATTTTTGCCTTAGATTTGAAGAAGCAAGTAAAGTTCTTTGTGATCTAGCTATGGAAATTGTTGGGGTACAGTTTAAAAGGAGTAAAATGAGGATCAGTGTAAGAAAAGTTGTGGAATTTGAATGATGGAGTGGATTAGTAGTAGTTGCCATGGAAGTTGCAGCAAAATTGTTGGCTTTTTTTGTGGGGATATTTGATTTTGAGTTGGGATTTGGTTCTTAAATGGTAAAAGTGTAAGAACATCAAGAATGAGAGGGGGAAGAGGGGGAAAATGGATGAGAAAATTAGAGCAAGATGTCAAGTGAGCACGTTACGGGATATGGTATATCACACCTTCTGTTTTACTTTATTTGTTATGCATTTTCGGTTCTTATTTTATTTTTCTTTTCAAGTTTGTCCCTGACTTTTGGTCTTTGGAATTATTTAGTTTCCTGGTATGATGGGCTCATTTGGCACACACTCAAGCTGACCCTAACCCAACCTATGAGGAGGGCGGTTTTGGTCGAACAGGCTCAAGAGTCAAGGTTGACCATGATGAATTGGCTCGTGGCTGGACCGTGCCGAGGCTGGCCTTAAGATGAACTAAGATTTCCTTTTTTTTCTTTTTTACGTTGCTTTGTCGGGCCGGTTCAGCCGTTAAGATAGGCTCGTCCCCGATCAACACAGGTCTATTACTTTATGTCTCTATTCATGATCTAGTCCGACTTTCGAGCCTATCCAACCCAAACAGACTTTCCTATAAGTCGGGTTAGGGTCAAGTGAGCCGATGAGACTCCCTTCAAATCAACCTAACCTGAGCCATGGTCACCTCTAAATGGTCTATCTAGAAACATTCTCAAGGCATGAGATACGGAGCTTAAAAACTCGAAAATAATGAAATAGGTAAATAAATACCGAGTCGGGAGTATATGGGTAAAGATTCATTCTTTGATTACCTTTTAGCTTCTTCACTTAACCGAAACCATAAGCAACAACAACAATCCTTGGATTGAATTTTGAAATTGAGTTTCTATAATAACTTGTCTGATTTATTCTTCTAACATATCATCATACATTTCATATGCTATCAAAAATACCCAGAAGATATAATCAAATTATCATCTACAACGCCATTAATGAATTGCAACACAGATTACCCAGAAACCCAATCTCAAAACTTAACTGCCCATTTGATCAAGGTGCACACTTTTTCTTTAATTTTGTTAATTCCCCAATTTAATTTGAAATCATACATGTATTTTATTATTATTGCTCTATCCCCATAATTTTAATTTTATGATCATGGGTAAATTTGCTAGGTTTCAACCTAACTGTTTGCCAAGCGGCCCATGCCCCAGACTTTTGTAGGGATATAGTCGTCTTAAGGGATACAAACTGTAAATAATATGATGTACTATTAGTTCGTGTAAGGCGATTTTACACAAATATATGTGTAGAAGGATCCAAATCACAAGAAATAACAAGTGATTGTTTTAGTATTAAAAGTTACCCTTTAGGCCGTAAGCCCCTAATATACAAGATTGCAGTTGTTTTAGTAGCAATATTTGAAAGCCCTAAGCCAGTAGAATTTGAAGCGCGCCTTATTCGCGCTTAAGCTCAAGGCTCGGTGAGATACTAGCCAAAGCCAAAACGCCTGGTTGGCGCCTTAGGTGTACGCCTTGGGCATGAGGCGCAGCAAGTGATGCGCACTGTTAAGAAAATTATATTTATTTTTGTTGTTGTAGTTCTTTTATTCTTCCCTTCCCTTTGCCCATTTATCAATATCGTAGATGGTAGCCATCTTTAAAATCCAAAAGGGGTATTGGGCACGATATTTTATTTTGAAAATACGTTTTTACATTCTTGTTTGTAAAAATGGTGTACATTCGCATCTGAATTCCCCTTGCGCCTCGTCTCCACTGGCACTGGTTGCGTTGGTGTGCCTCATCCCTTTCAAAACCGAGCTGCACACAGAAGTGTTATGGATATTGTCATCAGCGACAACGATTTTATTTTTTTCTTAATACTCTAAGCCAAAAGAATGGACAGTCATTTCTCTTTGGATATTGAAGGATCTGGATTCAGTATTGAAAATTCTTCGACAATCTGTCTCTCTTTTGTTGTTCTCATGCGGCAGCGCTTAAGCAAGTCCATAGCTATATGAAAAAATCACGACTTTATTCTTACAATGATTACGCATTTACGCCTGTCTTTAATCTGCTGAACCCTCCATGGTAGTTTCAGGCTTTCAGCTACAGATATTGATGCTTTATGGTCTATAAAAGGAACCATAATTCTAGTTGGAGTTGCTTTTAGTAGTAATTATTGGTGGAAATCCGATGACTGCGGAATTAAACTTTGGAGCACTTCTACTGTGAAGTTAATGACTAAAGCCTTGGCTACTACGAAGTATATGGTTTTGGAGCATAGTAAAATTATCTCTTTGTTAAGATGGGTGTCAACTGTCAACACTATTAGTAACTATTACTCGATCTGTCATTTGCATCTTTTATTGTTGGTTGGCTTCTTTTCGAATTTTGGGAGGTCTTATTATGCAACTGATCCAATTTTAATTCTGTACTCTAAAGCTCTTTTATATTGTTTAAATAGGAAGAGGAACTCTCTGCGCAGCATGTTAACTCTAGTGATACTTCGTATGCACCTATCATGAACAAAGTGTCAACGGAACTTGTTGGTTGCAAAAACGATACATGCGAAGTGCGTAATTCAACTGATAGTTGCTTAGGACCCTCAGTCTCAGGCGACATAGAAAAGATTAAGTATTTCAGCTATGATGCACCACTTGCTGAAGAAACAGGATTTTGGATACCCGTTTCAGTTCCCCCTCTGTCCGAAAGTGAGCGTGATGAGTGGACCCGTGGATGTCCGTCAAATGGAGGTTACTATAAGGAGACTGGTAATTGGTTTGGTCAAGAGAAAGAGTTGACGATGTGGGATGTGGTGGTTGAATTGTTACTTTCAGGCCGGGGAAAAGTAGGCACTTTAATGCCAAATGAGTCTCAAAGCTTCAATGGTTCATCATCATCCATATCTAGCCATCTACTTGAGCAAGCATGGAAAGAAATAGCTTTGACTCTTACAGAGACTAATCTTAGTACGGTAAAAGAAATCCTAGAAACACCACCGCCTAAATGGTTACCTGACAGTTCTGCTTCTGCTTGTATGCTGTGTGGTGTGAGGTTTCATCCAATCATATGCTCACGTCATCATTGCCGATTCTGTGGAGGTGTCTTTTGTGGTGATTGCACCACGGGGAGAAGCTTGTTGCCGTCAAGATTTCTTTGTGCAGATCCAAAGCGTGTTTGTGATGTATGTTGTGTGCGGCTTGAATCAGTTAGGCCTCATTTGATGGATCAAGTAAGTCGTGCTGCTCAATTACCTACCCATGACGTCACTGATCTTAGTACTTTGAGATCATGGTTAAATTTTCCGTGGGCTGACTCCATGGAATCTGAGATTTACAAGGCAGCCAACACAATTCGATCATACCACAGTAAGGTAATAATGTTAATGGTCATTTGAGATCATTGTAAACGTCAGACGTTTTGTTTCTACCCTTGCGCTCTCAATGAGTGGGTAAAATGTTTGGGAGTATAATCATGAACGTTATGATTAAGAAGTTGCATTATCACTGAACATGTTTGTTTTTAGTCTTATCCTGTCAATGTTAATTTAATGGTTGGTTGATTTGTTGTTTGAGTATATGGAAAAAGTAATGTGGTTTAGGTAAATATAGATTAGTTTATCGATTGGGCAATATATGTGAGAGAATATAGAGAGTAGATTAGTTTATCGATTTGGGTAATGATGGACGCTTTCATGGCTCTGCTCCTTAGGTTGGTGCTCTGAACATAGAAAAGAGGATTCCAAATAGAATCTTGAAGCAAGCTAAAGGCCTTGCAATACTTACGGCTGTGAAAGTTGGAGTTGGCATCAGCTACAGCATTGGCACAGGACTTGTGGTTGCCCGCCGAGAAGATGGTTCATGGTCTCCACCATCAGCTCTGTCATCATTTGGTGTTGGTTGGGGAGCTCAGGCAAGTTTCTTCATTTGATCCCTTTATTCAACCTAACTTGAATGTTTGTTCAAGAAAAAAGTAAAGTCTCGTGAAAAAGATGATATCTCTAGGGATAATCAACTTCTTTTTCAATTACTACTTAAATCAATCTACCCCAGAATTTAAGAAAAAAACAATTTATTTTGTATGCACAATTCATGTTAGCCAACCTTAAATATTTTGCTAAAGTGGGCTTTGTTGTTGTTCTTGTATTACGATCGTATATGAAACCATTGAGAGATAACTTAGGTTACTCATACTCGGTCAGAAGCATTCGACAAGGGTGCATGTCCAAGTGTCGTACTTGATTAGAAAAAAAATTGTCTACCATAAGCGAGTATCACATGAGGTCATATGAAAAGTCAACATAAGAGATGACCGTCGTATTTTACTTATTTTTATTTATGAGATATGTAGATCGTAAATAGATTTTTCTCTATATTGGATTTCTTGATTTGCTTTGTGTTGGACTTAGCCTGTGATATTGTTTCTCTCTGATTTATTACCCTTGTTAAAGTCGAAACTTTTAAGATAAATTGCTGATAAATTAAACAATGGAAAGTTTGGGAATTGCTGATATTTAACGATCTATTGCCTAGTGACTCTTACCTCAACTAAAATGGACCTTCTTTAAGACAAGCTTGTACTTTAAGCTTTAACCCTTTAAGTACAAAAGGATGGGGGAACGGGAGGAGGGCTATTTTCCTACACGACTTACTAATGAAACAACGGAAACCCCCCGACCTTACCTTCTGTATCCTTCTACGCTAACAAAAAGTCTTGCTTGGATGTGTGCTTGTTCAAGTTGTCGAACAGAAACGCGATACTGAAAACTATATGGCTGTGGGGGGCTTATACAAGTTGGATAACCTGTACCAAAACACCACAACATCAATATTAATCTGCAGTTCTAGGTAAACTATGCTTGCATAGTTACATTTGACCTCCTTAGTTTTTTGTTTCCAGCTGCAAAACAGCCACTGGTGCCGATCAATTTATCAGAGTGTTTCCCCTCCCACCCGGTGTTTTCAATGTCCTTTCGATGGCCTTATTTTTGATGTATAGTTACACGTTTATCTATATAGTGGTGATTTAAGCATCGTTGTGTACAGGCGGGAGGAGAATTAACAGATTTCATCATCGTCCTAAGAACAACTGAGGCTCTAAGCACATTTAGTGGGATTGGGCATCTTTCACTTGGTGCTGGATTGAGTGCAGCTATTGGCACTTCTGGTAGGACAGCTGCTGCAGATGTACGGGCTGGCGATGGTGGATATAGTGCCTGCTATACTTACAGTTGCAGTAAAGGTAACTCCTCTTACCTAAGTGATGTTGAAAAGCTTAACTGCAAAGCGAAAATTTTCCAGTGTCACAAATGTACATTTCAAATTAAAATTTGCCGTCTTGAGTATTGTTGTGGCTTTGTCCTCGAAAAGGTTTATGCGTATCTGGCAATTTTAAAGATCGCCCGCAGTTTAAGAGGCCGTCCGCTGCCCTATTATATCAATTTTTTTTTGGATAATTGCAAAAGCTGACATGAACTCATACATTGTGTTCATTCCCTTGATATTTTCAATCTACTCTAAACAATTTGCTCGAATATGTTTCGCTTCTAAAGCTTGTGTTAAACACGGTTGTGTATTGCTGTATTCAGGTGCGTTTCTTGGGTGTTCTCTTGACGGGAATTGCTTTACTACCAGGACCGCAATAAATTCTCAGTTTTATGGAAGTCAGTTTATTAGTGCTTCCGAAATTCTGCTGGGCACATTGCCGAGTCCACCAGCTGCATCCATCCTCTATCAAGCTCTGGCAGATTTGTATCAAAAATATGATATTTGATCACTTTCCAACACCAAAGGCAAAGATCAATTGACTAGAGAGCAGTCAGGGCTCGGAACAAAGAATAAAATGACGTTCCATTTCCTAGCATCCTAAATAACCTTAAAATTTATCCGACCCTTCGCCAAAGGACATATTCAGAAGATACACAGAATGCAATGCTTACTGTATTAGTGGGGATAGCCATACTCGATAATGAAATGCAGGCACTTGTACATATAGCGCAGGCCGCAGGCACCAGCCACCATGCCACCACACATACAGGTAATTATACCGTAAACTTGGTAACAGTATGTAAATTGATTATTTATTTATTTCTTTATGTATATAGAATGGTTTCAGATGTATTTTTTATATCCGTAAACTGGTAATACTTTCTAGTGATTTATAATAAGGCCGTTACTAACCGTGATTTATATATGTACTACTGTCGACTCTGCCTTTGATATTTCGCACAATTTATACAGCTTATTAGTTTCGGACTAGTGCCAATGCACGGGCATATATAAATCATTTTAATTTTCTAGAAATAGTGGTGAATTAATTTTGAAAGATAAACATCTCATAAAAAATAACTGCATAAATTAATTGTTTAAAGGTCAATATATGAACATTATTATACAAAATAGTCAATTACAAAGCATTTAAACAATTCTAATCTCACATAATACAAACTTCAGTTCATGAATAAACTCTTTTTTGTTTTTTGGTGACGAGGGAGCTCGTGGCTGCTACCTTCGGTGCGCACTGGATAAACTTATTTAACCATTTTAATGAGGAAAAGTTAAACTGATCATCATTATTGAAATAGAGGGACTAATACTTCTACATGATAATTTCATTTGTCCTTTTTACTGAGGAAAAGGTAAATGAATTGCGGTTATTGAAACAGAGGGAGTAATACTATGTGAGAAGTTAAACTGTACTTCTTACTTCGTAAGTGAATGAATGATTATGGTTTTTGAGAATCCAAATATGTAGTATGACGTCAGGCCCAAGCTATCGTTACTGCTGCCTCTGATCATTCAGCAGATGTTCCGATGTCTGATGGAATGTCAGCTGAATTTGCATTTGGGAACGGAATGATTGGCTTTGTGAAGGCGTGGGACTGTGGGAGGGGGAAAGGCCGGATTCATGAAGAATCTGGACCTGATGATATTGAACTCTCACTTGGAAGTTCAAAAACTCAGCAAGCCATAGCACGCATGCAATGACTGACCCGTATTACTCAGACAGGTCAGTATTGCAGCGTAAATCAAAATGCCCTGTGAAATGGCAGCTGATAGAAGACAATACTGTCATGTTTGCTTGAATGCATTGTCTTCGATAGCAGATGGTTTACTGCAGTTGGGTCACAACTCGGATGAAACACATTAGACACAAGGAAAACCAGAAAACGATAAATATTCATGTTTAACTAAAAGAACTACAATCAATCTTCATGTTTAAACAAGAAAACAAAAAATATTCAATTATCACCTTTCATTAGTAGCGGAATCAGGATTTTAAATTTTCGCTTTCTCACTTAGATCCGCCACTACCTCTGATTTGGAAAATGAGCATTCCATGAAACTTAAGTTGGAGAAATGACAGGGCAAGTCTCCCTTGGCAAAATATAAAAGGCTACTAACTCACTGACATGAGTAATGCTCTTTTTTCTTTTGCCAAAGGAGGAATTGCCCTGCAATTTCTCGACTCGACCTTATATTTCTTCCTTTGTAACCTGCATGTTGTATCCACTGCCTCTAAAACTTGAGTTGTAGAAATGACAGGGCAAGTCTCCCTTGGCAAAATATAAAAGGCTACTTACTCAACTGAGCAATGCTCTTTTTTCTTTTGCCAAAGGAGGATTTGCCCTGCAATTCCTCAACTCTATATTATATTTCTTCCTTTGTAGCCCTGCATGCTATATTACTGATGCATGCTCGAGTCGAGTTGCTAATGAAATTATGTAGTGTTACCATATTTATAGCTCATTTTTATAGCATCTTGCTTTAGATATCTTAGCATATGCTTATTCGCGATTCGTCTGGACGATATAAATCTAATTTGCTTGTATCGGTATATTAGTATCGTCTCCTTGTTGATCCTACATTTTCTAGATCATTTGGCTTTGCTATGCTATAAAGGCCAATTAACATCGAATTTTGTAATATCTCAAGGCGATCAGATATTTCTGTTCCTGTCGGTCTTGTGAAAGACTGTTGTACTGTAGGCTATTGTATACTACATCATACGATCATACAGTGGTCGTGACTCTTAGATATCCTTATATGAGATACGTAACATAGAACAATGTCATACGCGTTCAACTGTCCAACGATCTTATTTAAGTATTTAGTGATCCGTACTAATTTTCCCCTCTTTCCCCACTTCGATTGACAGGGGTGGAGGAAGGTAAATAGGCTGCTTGACCGTCCCAACTACGACATTAAGAACCATAAGTTAAATGTTACTCCATAATTAAGAAAATGCATGCTTAAAATACTGCAGTATGTAAAAATTTCATAAATTTGATTTTAGTTTCGTCTTTTGAATGGTAAGCCAGAAACAATGTTCGGCATAGGTGATCAAACCAGTCAAATTGGCTCTTCGACGGAGGAAAGGGTAAGAGTTAAGCATAAGTAAAGGTCGGCATTTGGTATGTTCATTATGTTGTAACATATACCAAAGTATCAAGCATTTCCTTTATGTTTCCGGACCCTTTATGTTTGTTCCTTCCCCAGTCGAAAACTGATTAGCATGTCTCTGTCAAATTTCGAATCGTAAGTACTATCGTACTAGCTGTGAAGAATCTGAACATTATCAGCATTATGCATTTATGCCACAAGATTTGTCCACATATGGATGGTGAAGAAAATGTGATGCTGAAAATCGTCTACATGAAGTTCGATCAACCAAGACATAATACATAAACAGGTGAGTCGTCGTGTAATTTATCAATTTCATTCGAAAATGTAGAGATATAAGTCAATTTTACACAAGACGGTTACATGTATAAGAGGGTTTTATACATGCCCGCCATCAACTACATCCGCAATTATATTAGTACAAACACTCTCATTCCATTCGAAAGTGTGTATTGTGATATCTTGCAGAACTAAAAGTTTTAGCTGGTATATTTCCGACGTTCAACCAAACAGGATTTTACAATTCTTCTGAAGTCGAAAATCATAAAAATGCTCGAGTTGAAGAATTTTAGGTTGAAAGAAACGATTCTACTAGATGATTGCAAAAATCGTGTAATTTGAGGCTTAATTTTATGTTAGAATATAAAACCGATCATGGGATTCCAACCATTAGCTTAAGCATAAGCTTTTGGTTAAAATGGTTTCTTGACATGGTATCAGTGGTGGGAGCATGACTAGCACCGGGTATGGAAAGAACTACGTAAAGCTTAAGCTTTTGGTTGAGATAGGGTCGTGCCTCCGGCGCTGTTACTTTGAAGAAATTAGAGTGCTCAAAGCAAGGCTACGCTCTGTATACATTAGCATGGGATAACATTATAGGATTCCGGTCCTATTGTGTTGGCCTTCGGGATCGGAGTA